>JWHW01043723.1:130341-153348 GCA_000931545.1 Papilio glaucus
AGTGGGGGTACTACAGTGGCGGGAGGTTCCCGCCATCTTTATTCTTGAATGTCCGTACCAATGACCGCGCATATCCAAGCTAAGTATACAATGCATCTTCATTTACAATGCTCTATGTTTTCCAGAGGCACATCAATAAATCAATTAATTATTAAATTAATTAATTTTATTATAGGAATAGGTTTCAAAAATTAAACTTTAAAAAAAGCCGACAAATATCGTTAAAAGTGTGGCGCGCCAAAATGCGTTGGTATTTGAGATTCTTACCTTCAATAGTTAATTCCTTTATTCTTATTATTTGTATGTTAATAAAAATCGAATAATATAAAACTTGTCAGCTATATGTAGCAGAAGTGTGTTGAAATGTTGGTAGGGGACGCCCTAGGAGAACTTATATCGATCAGATTAGTGGCTTACTAAAAAAGACCGATATAAGGAGCATCCATAACCGACGAACATGTATGCGAAGATGTATGAATGTAGAAGAAGCGAGAGAGGTGTGCCAGGATCGCGCTAAATGGAAATACATGATCTCTGCCTACCGCTCTAGGTTAGGGGCGTGAGCGCATATTTATTTATTTATTGTCAGGGCTCTTTACAATCTTGAAGGATGCAACATTGTATAATTTCTACTTGAATATTTCAGCGAACTTTGGCGTAAGGAAACCACATTGACACAAAACTTGTCATCACTAAAAGACGACTTGGCGAAAGCGGACCAAGCACTTCGGTCTATGGCTGGAAAAGTATGTATTAAGTTACTGGTTGAAGTAGCTTGTTGTAACTTATTTTTTTTAATCCAGAAGGTGGCAAACGAGCAAGCAGCTCACCACAATGTTAAGTGAAAGCTACCCATAGCAACAAACTAATGAGTTGCAGATGCATTGGCTACCATTAATGAACAAAGGAAGAGATTAGTAGTAAAAATGATATTTCTTTTTCTACCCATCCATTCCGTTAAATCCTATTCCCCTTTCCATGCTTTTCTTATTAGAATTAGATCAGGACCAGTATTAGGCCTCCGGCACCTCACTCATTGCATAAAACGCAGAAATACTTCTACTTCACTCCTGTCTTCTGTGAGGTCGTGGTATTTCACTGACCGAGCCGGCCCATTTGTGCAACGGATGTTATTGTTTCAGGCTCTTCCACTGTTCAATGTGTTAATGAACAAAATGTGCACAATATAAGGCAGCTAGGTTTTACTAAAGAGTGTATAATGTTAATTTCAGCCAATCCTTAATGGACGCGACAGTGTACGTAAAGTGTTGGAGACATTCCAAGAGAGGGGAGGCGAGTGGGCAAAAATAGCAACTCAGTATTACGGGCCCGTCATTGAGAACTTTACTTGCGAGAAAACCATTTACACTGCAGTCGAGGTAAGTTGGAGAATAAAATTATGTAAATAAAATAGTATTAGTGATCCTGATGGTATAGCCTAGAATCTATAGGAAATATCCTGTAACATTCTGTAACCTCTAAAAAACAAAAAAAAATTCACACATTTTTGATACATGATTAAACTAAAAACCAATGATTTTTCTGTAAAAAGTTATTTAATATTAGCTGTACCCCACGGTTTCACCCACCCTGCAAGTTTACTTAAACGAAATGATATTACTTACTTGACAGTAATAATATACATAATACTATTTTATAGCATTTTTATCGAACAAATGCTTGATACGGTTCTTTAAATTGATATAACTTTTTTATTTATAAATCGATTAAGATAAAACAAACACTAAATGTTAAGTGAAGCTTACCACAATACATTAGTGAAACCGCAACCAAATCGGTTAAGCCATTTCTGAGATTAGCGGTAACAAACGCACAGACAAACAGATAAACAGACAAATATTGTAATAATGTTTGTTTTGGGTTTTATGACGTTTATGAAGGCCCCCAATAAACGTTTTTCTCAAATAATCATGTACAGACAGTTACATTTTTATTACATGTATAGATAATTTAACCTTACTACACTTATATGTCAATACAAAACTATATCAACAAATATTGAGTAGACGATGCCTACCAGTCGACCACGCATTTTAGAAAGAAAAGATATTAAGAGGTGAAAAGGGGTATCTAAAGTAACGGAGATTTTAAATAAATGAGAATGCGGTGCTGGTTAACCAGCTAGAAGTTGTATCTCTTGTATTATTGGAATTTAGGTAACGGCGGGTAACAGACTGTTTCACCACATCGTGGAGTCGGATACCGTGGGCACCAAGATCCTAAAGGAGATGAACCGTCAGAGCCTGCCCGGCGAGGTCACCTTCATGCCTCTCAACCGCCTGCAAGTGCGGGACATGATCTACCCCAATGATAATGTGAGTTTAACCTATTAAAAAAATATTAAACATAGATGTCGCCAATTGGCGACTTAAGGTGGCATCACTTTTGTGTCCCGGGTGCTCCATCTTTGGTTATAACGTTATTAGACCCGAGTTCTGTATCGCACGTTATTTGAGGGCTGAGAGGTCAGACCGAAAAAAATGTGACAATGAAAAATGCCACCAAAAACCGACATGTTTTTGCAGTGATTTTTGAGGTACTTCTCGATGGTTCGTCCAGGACACTGAACTTTTTCAATCGATTCAGCTTATCGTCTTTTTAAGAATATGCAAAAATATTTATAGATTTAATATTATCTTTTTTTTAAATTAACAATTGAATTACTTGATACAAACAAAAAAGATATAAAAAGGAATTCCATTCCAATTGAGGCACATCTCTCTTTTTTTATTTAGTAGCCAAAAGTCGGTCGTATACTTATAAAATATCAGCAAATAATTTAGAAATTAGTTTGTATGATTTGTATGGCTTGGATATTTCGTCATCTGATGCACAACACAACAACAAAAACATAAAGAGATTTCATTTTGAAACATACATGAAAAACAATCATTTTCAGTTTTGATCATCCAGCTCTATATGTTAGCTTTTACTAATAGCGAAAGCTACTTATTTCTGTGCTTATCCTAGAGTTAAGTAGACTCTAGTACTTTTAATAAATTTGTTTATTTATTATTATGAATTTATTGGTTTTAGAATGCGATCGCTATGGTGCAGAAGTTGAAGTACGATCCGAAGTATGCCAAGGCCATGAAGTACATATTCGGCAAGACTCTCATCTGCAGGAACCTGGAGTGCGCCACTGAACTGGGTAAACAGTTCCACCTCGACTGCGTCACCTTGGAGGGTGATCAGGTAAGAAGACGCGCAATCGACTCACGATGGTCTCCCCATCGCCATAAAGATCGAACGCGAACTCAGTGAATTCTATCACATAAATTATATGATGGTGCTGAATAAAGTGTTGTGGTATTAGAATGTAATATAACCTAAAACTGATTTTGTTTCTGGATAGAGGGCGCCTTGTACGTTTTTTTACACTTTTTTTTATTGAAGGTGGCAAACGAGCAGATGCGGTGGCTATATTTAACTTTCTATTCCCTCCTCCGTCAAATCCCCTTTCCAGCCTTACCTAATTAGAAAGCGTTGGGAAGGGGACGAATCACACAACACTTTGACTTGTCTTGACTTGTGAGGTCGCGGTGTTTCACCGGTCGAGTCATTCTATTCGTGATGTTGTTTTTGCGGGGCTTAACACTTTTACAGTTATATATTCGGCTTCCATTATAAAACGTTTATAGCGCCCCTATCTCATATATGTCGTCAATAACTTGACAGATGTGGACCGACTTGAACTTTAAGTTTCAACTTCACTAATAACATTACATGTTTAGGTATCTTCAAAAGGCTCTTTGACCGGAGGCTACTTCAACCAGTCCCGCTCACGATTGGAGATGCAGAAGACGCGGTCGGAGCTGATGGAGCAGATCGCGACGTTGGAGCGCGAGCTGAGCGCGCTGCGGCAGGAGCTCAGCAGCACCGAGTCCAGCATCAACACCATTGTCTCGGAGATGCAGCGCACCGAGACCAAGCAGGGGAAAGCCAAGTCAGTAATGATATTTATGTGATCACTATGGTCACCACAGGTTATGGAGTTGGACTGTATGAGCGTGGCAAATTAATTCATTGCATATTTTTAAAGGCCTTTTATTTTAAATATCCATAGGAAAAATAGGTAATAGTGCTTTTGTACAGTAATTTCGTAATTGCTCCCGTCGCATCACGTTTTAACGTTGTTGGTTGTAATTGTTGAAGACGGAGAATATTTTTTTTATAGAATGAGGTGGCAAACGAGCGAGCGGTTCACCTGATGCTATCTTCCCATATGCATCTCCAACAAGCAAATGTGTTGCAGATGCGTTGCTCACCTTTAATGGATAGAGGAGGATAAACCTCTTTAAGTTTAGTCTGTCTACTCTGATGTGCATAGGAATAATGTTCTGGTGTTGTTTAATAAGTGCTCAGGTATAGGCAGATATTATGGATATCCATTTGGCCCGGCCCTGGCACACCTCTCTTGCTTGTTGTCAAACAAGTTATCATTTATCAGGGACATCTTCGACAAAGTGAAGGCGGACATCCGTCTGATGAAGGAGGAGCTGGCGTCGATCGAGCGGTTCCGTGGGCCGAAGGAGCGTTCGCTAGCGCAGTGCCGCTCCAGCCTCGAGGCCATGCAGGCCACCAAAGAGGGACTCGAGTCCGAACTGCATCAGGTATCCGAAATAACATATTATTTTTATGACGGTAGACAGAGAGGACAGAGGAGGAAATATTAGATATTTCCTTTTCCTCCGTCTAATCCTCTTTCCCTTCTCATCCTAACCTTATTAGGAAAAAATGAGAAGGGGAGAGGACTGAAAGTATTTTTACATATTGATATTAATCAGTACATTTCCATATATCAGGAGTTGATGGAGCAGTTGTCGATAGCCGACCAGGGCAAGGTCGACGAGCTGAACGACGCCATCCGGCGCCTCACTCAGGAGAACAAGGAGGCCTTCAGCCAGCGTATGAACCTCGAAGCCAACAAAAACAAACTTGAGAACCTGCTCACCAACAACCTTATCAGGTAAACCACCATCTCTCACTCTTTATTGACCCAACTGGATTAGAAATCTGTTGATGTTCTACGGGCTTAATGTACACCAGACCTGTTTATTTATCTACCTTTTGCTAATGAAGCAACACTTTCCACAACCAAAAGTTTTGCAGATAAGTCAAGAAAAGGGCAACAAGAAGGATTAATATCAGCTCAGACTTGTATATGAAATATTAGTAGATTATCGAAATCATTTACTAATATTTATTTTAACCATTTCCTAACTAACCTTGAACTTGGTTGGAAATGATTCACGACAATAGTCGAACCCACGACCATGTGCATGTTTCACAGTCCGTACCATTAGGCGCTTTTATAATCTTATATATGTGACGTAAAATGTCTTGTCGACTATTTTGTCTCACTGATTTATTATTATAATAGACGTAAAGACGAGTTAGTCCAGGCGTTGCAAGAGATATCGGTGGAGGACCGGAAGAGGCGGCTGGCTAACAGTAAATCGGACCTCGCGGCCGCGGAGAAGAGGATCCGACAGATCAACAAAGAGATGGAGGAAGTGGAACGTAAAGTCCAGGCCGCCGTCAAGAACGAGAAGGCATTGAAGTTGGAGCTGGATAAGTGGAGGAACAAAGTACGTTGTCACATTTTATCTTGAATTTATTGTAGTTGTTCTGGGTTTCGCCTGATAAGTGAGGTGCTAGACGCCTAATTCTACTCCTTTTCCTCTTCTATTCCTTATTAGAAAAGAATAGGAGAGAGAAAAGCATTTGACAGGGCAGGGGATAGATAAGAAAAGGAAATATCCTTTTTTTCTGTCTCCTCTGTCCATTACAGGTAGGCAATGTAAGTCATTAGTTACTGCAGATGCCCAGATGGGTAGTGGTCACTTAACATCAGGTAAATCGCTTGCTTGTTTGCTACTTTTTACCTTTAAAAAAGTTACTTATGTATTTTAGGTAGAAAATGGCATATGAGCAAACCTTGTCACCTTTTGCTTAAGAATCGCCCCTAGACTAAAGTAACAGTAGTAACAATAGAGTCATAGATGACTTTTATAAGGAAAGTAGGGAAGGAACTAGTGATCACCCAGTGATCGAAATTGGCTGTCATTGAAATATCAAAGTTAACAATAAATGAATTATTTTAGCGGATTTAATATGCCGAATCTCAAACACCTCTGAGCGGTCAATATTCTTAAAAGTGTTTCCGAAGTGTTCCCGAAGTTTCCGATTTATCAATTAATATATAGATCTCTATAACAGGAAAAGGAAGCTCAAGACAAGATGGAGGAAGACGCCAAGGGTCTAGAGAAGATGGCATCGAAAGAAGTGCTGCTACAGGAGAAGATCCAGGAGTCCCTGGACAAGATCGCGGCGCTCGGCACGCTGTCCAACGCGCCTGAACTCCACGCCAAGTACCAGAAGATGTCCCTCAAACAGGTAACATAAACTATAGGTTTATTTAATATATGCAATTGCCAAATCAAATTTAATAATTATTAACTAAGAATGAGGTAATCAAATCAGTCGTTAAGTAAGCTTAACTTAGCTTGTGGCCTCCTCCAATCAATAAATTGCAGGTATGTTTCTAAAGTTTATATACAAATGTTAAGTAAAAATTCTTAAATAGGTTCTGAATTTCAGATAAAATCCAGGTAACCGTAAACTCTTCCTCAAAGCCAACAAGAGACTTTAAACAACAGTATTCAGTAAAAATGGTTATTTAATTTAAAAAATTTAATTGCATTATATTTATTTATTTATTTTATTTATTTATTTATTTATTTTAGGAAGACCAACAGCAAATTTTACATAATAAGTATAAGAAATAGATAGCCAATAACAGGTCTTCACGATTAGTTGAATCTTACAAGACGTTGTTGTGTGAGCAATAACAAACATATAATAGCAAAAGATTTACAAAAGAAATTTAAGGAACAGATATTCATTTACGATATCATTTTGTAGCAAAATTAAATTTAAATGACATTAATAAACACTACACATTTAGTTATTCAAAGAACTGGAGAAAGCGAACCAGCATCTGAAGAAGTACAACCATGTCAACAAGAAGGCCTTGGACCAGTTCATCAGCTTCTCCGAGCAGAAGGAGAAACTCTACAAACGGAAGGAAGAATTGGATATAGGGTAAGTTATATTTTATTTATTAACTTTATTTAAACTTTAACTTTAAAAAGTAGATTTTGTAAATAAAATAGTGTCACAAAAAAGTTAATATTTATTTATAAAACATTGATACTAAAATTAAATATATAAATTAACAGCAAAGAACAAAAACTTTAACGTTTTTTTAGGCCGATGGCATAGACGAGAAATTGAACAGAAGAGATATAAAGTACAGGTGTTACTAATGTGCCAATTTGTTTTAATAATCTGAAACTTTCTACAAATATCATATAAATTTATCAAATAATAATCAATATCATAAAATATGCAACTTTTACAATCGTCATCGAATAATAAGCTCCCTTTTGTCAGCTGTCATTTTAATTTTAATAAATTTGAGAGTTTTTTGTTACAAAAGTGAGAAGCATTGTTGACATTGAGTAGCAGTATACCTTATTTTGACCAAATTTTTAAACGTTATGCCATACTCCACTAAACCTGTTTTTTTTTAACTATTCTAAGAGGTATGCTAAAACAGTCTTACTTCTTTAAGTACTGACTAGAAGATAACAAAATATTCACCTTTCAGTTTTATTCACATGTTACAGTTTCTAATGATACAGATTCTTGAGTTTCGTATAAATAAATTTGTTTAATAATAGACAAATAGATGAGGTCTTTCGCTATATCGGCGTAGAGATAGTCCATGTGGTTAAAGTCTTCAATATAATTGTCTATTTGGATCTTTAAATGGGATCGAAGTATTTCTACATCGTAGGGATCTGACAGCCAATCGTTTCCGCTGTAATATAAAATTATAGGAACGGTTATATTGGTGAGGTCATAATCAGGGGGTATTTTTGACCCATAAACTTTTAAATTGTTAGTCTCGCCTCGGTCGTAGCGACAGAATCTCCCAGATTGCACTAACTGGCCGTAATGTACGAACTGTAGAGTAGATGATCCGGCCGGCATATGTCCCAATATAATTGATAACATGGACGCATTTATATGCTTGAAGTCATAACCGATTATCAAATTGAGCAAACTGTCGCATCTGATGGGTAAAAAGTTGCATATGATGTTTGTCACCGTGTTGAAATACTTAGTGCTATGCGAGTACGCGTTAGAATTTATGTATTGTAGGATCTTGTTCGCCGGTGAGAACATTTTAACTATAGGACTCTTTACGTGACTCATCCAAGCGACCGGCGCTAATGAAAACATCAGTTTGACCTTCTTATTGTAGTCGGGTTTTAGCGAAATCATTACATAAAAACTGGTCGTGCCTTGCGAATGCCCTATGTAGTACAAGGACTTCATTTTCGTTACATCTAGAATATAATCGATCATCGAAGGCAAATCGTATTGTCCGATCTCGTCCCAAGTAAACGCCCAGAATTCAGGCTGTGACGCCTTCAATCTTATATGCGTTAGGGAGTGTTTGTTGCCGCGGGCGTTTCCCATCCAGACATCAAAACCTGTCTCCGCTAGGATAAAACCTAAAGATTTATTTGGTCCTTGAAGTATCCAACTATCAGACGAATCTAGTATTCCATGCATTAGGAATACTACTAGATTGTTTCTAGTCGAATTCCTGCCTTTAGGGATTCTGTGTAGAGATAGAATGTAACCATCTTCAGTTGTAACTTTGTGCACCTCCATAGGATATTTATATTTCTCAGCTAATTCCGTGATATTTAGAAATGTATCTTCTAGTGGTACTTGAGAGGATATGTTACTTGTTTCACTTGCATCGCTGTCTGCTAAAACTTCGAACACATTTTTTAAACTATTTAACAATCGCACCGTAGTCGATATTCCACCAACGATCTCGTACGCAAACCCAAACACATTGAATATATCCATTCTATATTGCAAAGTTCTACAGAATGCAGACGATGTTAGCAATAAAACTAAACAAATGTGTTTGTAACAGTCCATTTCGAAGTCACAAAACTTGTACGGTACTCACACTTTATGCATTTGTTATTGCAGCTTACTCGCGCTCTTTTTCAACACCCATTAACATATAATTTAACACAGTTCTTAAGGCTTGTTAAATTATCTAATCTCGGATTTAATACGATAAGCTCCGTCAGTTATGTAAGACTAACTGAACCGAAGTTTTAAGACACACTGTTTTACTTAAAATATTTGTTAATGCAATATCTCTGCAGTCACTGAGTTCAGTGGACCAGTGTGAATGAAAATCCATGTGAAATTCAATACGAGCACACGTCTATACACACGAACGGAAAACGTGAATAATTCATACGCCAATTGAAATTACGATGGAGTCACAACACGATGTATTGTTTGTAACAGACGGTTATTGTTTGTTAACAAGAGAAATGTAAACAATAACAAAAATACAAGGACTATTTTCTTCAATTCTATTCAACAATTATTTCTGAGCTAACATATAAAAATATTGAATACGGTAATCCATCGGTATAACGTAGCCATTCAATGTGTAGTATTTTTATAGTCAGTAAAAAAACGTGATTTTAAGTGGCAACGAGGAGTTATTCATCACCCTTTACAGAAAGGTAAAAAAGTAATTACGACAATGGAACGGAAAGGATAGTGTACGAGCCAATACCGCTCATACAGCAATTTTCGTGCTTATAATCACTAATACGCGCTGAATGCAATCAGTCGTAACCAAAACGATCGTCACGCGTTTTTATAAGCATACGGAAGGTGCGACTCAGATTATTACCGGGGTACCGTCAACGGCGGAGGCCCCGATAGATAGGAAGGTGAGTGAAGTCCTAGTATTCCTCCGGTCGAATCGGTACATCCATGCTAAATCTACTATTATTGCGGTCGTCAGTAATCACATCGCATAACCACTTTACTCGTCACTTAGCCTGTGGAATCAAGAAATATTTTTTATCAATAAAAAAAAGGTTAACATGAACAAAAGACAGCGATTCCTGACTGGTCTATCCCAGTGGGTTGTATCATACGTTTACTGTTTATTCAACAGTGGTGAAAAGATCCGTGAGCTGATCGAGACTCTCGAGCACCGCAAGCTCGAAGCGATCCAGTTCACGTTCAAGCAGGTCAGCAAGAACTTCACGGAGGTGTTCAAGAAGCTCGTGCCGCACGGCCGCGGCTCGCTCATCATGCGCGTCGCCGCCGATGACGTCAGCGACGCGCTCGCAGAGGTCAGTCGACTGATACTAAAATTGTATTACTTTAATAAGTTTTTTTTTTAATACTGTTACCATGTTACCATACGTTCTTTGATCAAACATGAGTACATTAAAGCTAATCATTAAAAACGTGAATAAATTAACTTTCTCGAATCCTTTATTGCTATTGACTTTTATCTGTTAAGGGGGCAAACGATTAGCGAGTCGTCTGGTGTCGTTCATTAACATCATCTCCCAAGAACATCCACCACACCATAGGACTCGCGCTGCCGGCATTTAAGAGGTACGCTCTTTTCTCGAAGGACCCCCAATTTCGCGAATAGAAATGCGTCCTCCGCTTTTCTATTCTATACTAGTAGGAACGGGTAAAGGATGGAGCTTGCGGTACACCTCACTCATCAGACGAAACGTTGAAGTATCCTTAAAGGACGACATTGTCGATGTTCATAGGCGGCGGTGACCACTTAAATTTAGGCGAACCGTTGCTCGTTTCCCCCTTCTCCTATAAAAAAACTCACGCCTGGCTTCTGTGAGTTCGTCTTGTTCTTTTCATATTGTTGGCCCGTACAACCAGCAGCTGTTGCCGCTGGTTCAAAGTTAAAACTTGTTGGCTTATTATAGTTGTTACGTTGTAGCGAGCGAACGCTGACCAGTTCACGGGCGTGGGCATCAAGGTGTCGTTCACTGGCGGCGAAGGCGACATGCGTGAGATGAACCAACTCTCCGGCGGACAGAAGTCGCTCGTCGCTCTTGCGCTCATCTTCGCCATTCAGAAGTGCGATCCCGCCCCGTTCTATCTTTTCGATGAAATAGATCAGGTAAGATCAGGCTTTCATTATTATAATATATATAACAGTGGTAGAGCCCGCAACAACAACATCAGTTGCACGAATGGGCCGGCTCGACCGGTGAAATACCACGACCTCACAGAAAACAGGTGTGAAGTAGAATTATTCTGCGTTTCGTCTGATGAGTGAGGTGCCGGAGGCCTAATTTCAGTCCTCTTCCCCTTCCCACCCTTTCCTCATCAGGATAGGATGGGAACGGGAAGAGGATTGGACGGGGAGGGGTTAACGGGGAAAAGGAAATATCCTTATTCCTGTTTATGCCCTCCTCTGTCCATTAAAGGTAGGCGACGCATCTTCAACACATTTGCTTGTTTGCTTGCTTGTTTGGGATGTCTATGGGTAGCGTTCACATAACATCAGGTGTTCCGCTCGCTCGTTTGCCACCTTATCACATAAAAAAAAAAAAATAATAATAATATCTCCTTTGCCCTTGCTTTGCTGAATGTTGGCAAAACTCCACAACTATAGATCTATGGCAATGTTTTAGTACGGAAAAAGGTGAATCACATCACAATAGCCTTATAGTGTTCCAAATCTACACTATCGGGACTACTATATATACTGGACTGGATGCGGAAAGCGGACGTCCGCATATTGTGGAAGGCATTGGGCAAGGCCTTTGTTCAACTGAGAACTGACTTAGGATGATGATATTACTCACTAAAATAATTGTCTTTGAATTAAATCACTAAAGTATCACTTCTAAGTGACTAGTCTACACTTCTCAGTCACTGATTTCTACAACTGAGTGACGTCATACATTTGAGAAACTAGTTTATTCATGTGAAAACATCCGTTTCATTAATCAAACAAACACTGTTCAGGCATTAGACGCCCAGCACCGCAAGGCGATCGCGGACATGATCCACGAGCTGTCGGCGTCGGCGCAGTTCATCACAACGACGTTCCGGCCCGAGCTGCTCGAGCACGCGCACAAGTTCTACGGCGTCAAGTTCCGCAACAAGGTGTCACATGTCGAGTGCGTGCTGCAGGCTGAGGCCCGGGACTTCGTCGAGGACAGCGCCACGCACGCGTAACACAAAAAACATTTACACATGGAGATCCGAAAATATTTTGTTATACAAAATACAATAAGATAAAAGATAGTTATAGGCTGGCCCAAATATATAGAGATCCCAAAACACTTTGTTGCGAAAACGTTTAAAGATGCAGAAGCTTCAAAGATTCAAATAATATTACTCTAATTAATTAATTTCTAATACCAGTACACTTCGAAATGCAAAATTCAAAGACTTAAACATTTCAAAGAACCATTTAAGATATAAGTGGAAGCGAACATAAAATTAAATTAGTTTTCTATTAGCTCGTAAATATGTTAGGATTTTAAGTTTGGATATCACTGAGCAACGCACCTATTTGCCGGGCAACCGATACTATAGTTTGTTCCAAATCAAGATGGAGTTTGTAAAACCAGAATATCGCCAAACAACTTTTCTCACATTACATTAGCTATTCATATTATACAATTTCACTTCATCTAACGATTTCCACAAAATTACACATTTCCGATGAAAGTATAAAAAGTGTAATGGCCGCCATGTATGGTAAGTGACGTTTGTTTACAAACTTCCTATCTAGATTTGGAACAAACTATATATTATACTGCTTGCATTATAACACGGTGCGGCTGACATTTCGCAATTCTATGTCAAATTCTTACATTAAAAACTTTACATACTAATATATATCGCACTTAGTAATTGATATTTATATAAATATTTATGTGCGCCTTTTAAGCATTTTCGTTATTATTTTGTATCGTATTTTAATTTTAAAGTCTAGCGTTCTTTATAAAATTAGTGTATGTGAAAGTGAAATAAGGGCAGATTTCATATAGGGTTATAGTTTTACTATATAAAATATACTGAGTATGGTATTACTTTAAATAAACAAGTAAACTTAAAACTTTAAACAACAATATTAATAAATGTTAAAATAAATAGGTTTTAGAATAGTTCTGTTTCTGTTTAACATAAATGTTTTCTTTTTAAATTAAAATTTCTATTTTGTAAAGAAAATTCGTAATTATTTATTTTATCACTCACTTTTTTTGCGATACGGTTTCTATGCCTCATATTGAATTGAATTATTTTCTGAAACTAAAATACTTTGTGGCAAAAACCAAATTTTATTTTTAAATGAATCTGGGTAGTGCTGATTGATTACTTGCTTGTACGAAATAGTACTAAGCTAGCAGTTTAATAAGTTTTAATTGAAGACACGATTTCTTCAAATATTAGTAGATTGTGGCAACAATTAACATTTTTTAAGCTTGTGCTAGGAAATGATACAATAATCGAATGGCGGATTAGAACCCACGACCTCATGCTTCGCAATTGTTAGGCTATTCCATTCGATTATTGATTATTAACTTTGATGTGTAAATAGATAAAATGTCTTCGCTGACTTCAACTGACTAAGACGTGCGTTGAACGTGATTAGGACACCCAGCGAACGCAAGACCGTCCGTCCGTGACTTTGTATCGCCACAAACGCACAGATGATACATTTTGTGAACACTGTTGGCGAGAGTGAGTCAGTTGGTAGGGGTTGTTCTAGGCAATATATACGTGCGCACCATCATACTCCTGGTGCGCCTTAGATGGAGTACGGGGACTCTGAGTCCCCGGTGAAGAGAGTCTGCCTCGGCGGACAACGCCGGCTGGGTCGCGTAAGATTCCGCAAGTGTTCCCGTGACCCAGATAATAGGCGACGAGAAGGAACATCGCTGGGTTTTAGTGGGTATTCTGGCCACTTCTAGGCCGGCGAGTCCCACATAGTCCTGGAAACGGGGGCGATGCGGAGATGCATTTTCCAGCGTCAAGTCAATATATACGTACCAGTGTATTTGACTTATATCATTTTTATGATTTTTATAAAATTGATAAAATAATTTATAGGCGGTTTATGTAAAATATGATGAGGAATTAGGTCAAGAAATAGATCCGAAGTAAGACGTAAGTTATTTATTTATTAAGAGCGCAACATCAACAGATTTAAAATATCACTCATATTGTCTACGACCATAGATAAACACACACGATTGCTTTCAAAGTTTACAGGGAAAAGTTGACAGCCACATTCAGTTTTAAAAAGATAAAAAAGAAGTATTTTATGTACATTTTAAGTTTTTATAATGACAGAACTAAGACATTTTATAACAAAACCTTTAAAAACTATTTAAAAGGATCAACAAAAGAAACCAAAACATTGTTGGAAATCAACACAATCTTTGGTCCACCAATTTCATCTTAAGTGTTTTTAATAAAAAAAAGATATAAAAAATACAACAAGTCACATATGCATAATTAGTTTTAAAATGAAACAGTTTGTTTCAAACGCTTTAAAACATAGATTGGTATTTAAGTTCGCGCGGTATTGTGGTTAATGTTTGTTATACAATATTTTCCTGCTAATACTAAATTAAAGTTTAAATTGTGAATTATTTACTTACAATTTTTTAAAGGAATTAATGTAAATTAGTTATTAGCAAGACGACAAATGCACGAAAAGATAAATACAACCTTATAGCGTCGCCTTATAGCGACGTCGCCAGCTACGTTTTGTTTATAGATAGCAACGGGTAGGTAATTAAATGATCATCGCCGCATCATGGTTTGGAAACACAAAAACAAGATTACAAAACCGTTTTTGAGTTGCCAGTTTAGAGTGATTGATTAGATGAAATCAAATATTTTTAGTATTTTATTGTTGATAATAATAACAACTATATATAAAGAATATATAGGCTTTTTTATATTAATTTGATATGTGAAAAAATTTAACATCGACTGCGGGGGCCGAATTTTATAATGTGCGATTACAACAGTAAATAGAAATAATGGAGCATTATAATGTATTTTTTTTTTAATTTTAATTTTCTATTAAACATTTTAAATTTCATATCACATACCGAACTTGAAAACTAGTTAAAACTTGATCAAAACTACATCTATAGGATTTTAAATCTACTTCTAGAAGGATATAAAAATCTAACTAAACTAAAGATCACGCATCGCTGAATCACGCAGAGTTAGAAGGCACACCTTACAATATTAGGGTTTTAAATTTAAGTAATAGTAGATAGGGTTATTATTTACAACAAAAGTCCGTACTTTTAGCTCGGCTTTGAAATTTATTTTTAAAATATTAAATTTATCATTAAAAAGTACATCGAATAGGTTTTTTTATCAATTTAAAAATAGAATATATTTCATGCCATTAATATAGTTCTTAATTCAATTTTAGATACTTTATGAAGTTATTTTCTTAAAAAGTCCATAAGAACGAAATAATAATTTAAAAAAGAGATATATGCGATTGCATCAGCCAGGTTAATTTTTAAATTACTTTCTTAGCGACTGTATGCGCCACAATTGTGAAAAATCCATCTTCTTTTCTAATCAATAGCTTTTATGAGGTGTATTAGTAGTAGGTGAAAGAGGGCGCTGTAATTTATAAGTCTTTGTTGCACGTACCGGCCGATGAGCGGTAGCGGTCGCGCTTAGGCGGCAAAGACTGAATTCCAGCGCCCTCTTTCGCAAATCTAATACACCTCACATTATATTTCAACGATTGCTGAAAGGACCGCATTACTTTGAGCTTCTTGTAGCAGCCGCTATTTGTCCTACAAGTAGACAAATACCTTCTATTTCAAGCGCAAACGGTAACTACATATTTCTACCATATATTTCTCTGTATCGAATTCCATGAAAGTATCATCAAGTCATTTATCCTAAAATACGGCCCAAACCTGTTATACAGCGATTACATACATTAAATTAAAGAGTGTTTAAGTACAAGTTCAACTTATTGCTATGAGTCCGATCATATGACTATAAAATATGTTTTATTAACAAATAGATCTTTTAAAATACATATTAACAACTGTAAATATTAAACCACTCAAATATCATATTTTGTCATACACACAATCACAGAACTAAATTACCAATAACATACAGGATTACATCCAAATGGAAAATAATTAAATTAAGTACTGGCGGGTCAACTTTGAGATTTGGTTTGACGAATGCTGCGCTATAATTTGAGTAGCGGCACAGCGTAAGGAGAGGTCCAGTCCCTCTCGAAGACCTCCTGCAGCTGCGACCTGATATCTTTTGAGACGTTGTGGCGAGTGTCATCTTCCAAGTTCTGGAAAACGAAGGAGACTCCTGCTGTCGTGGTAAAGTAGTCCCCGGACCAGTTGGAGGTGCCTATGAGCGCGGTACGGTCGGTCACCATGTACTTGTTGTGGTTGACGCGCGCGTACGGTATCTTGTCTTGATCAGGCGTCGATGGCACCACGAAGCGTTTCTGAAATGTAAAATTAGGATTTACTCAAAAATCGTACGAAAATTCCTTTTTTTTTTTCTTTTTCCTTTCCTCCATATCTGCTTTACTAATGAAGTGAACAAAGGTCGACCACAAATTACTTAAGTTTTTGTATCGAAAACTGAAATTAATAAGTATTCTGAATAAGTAAAGTAAAAGTGGTACATAAAGTTAAAAGGCATCATGGTTCTCTGGGTAAGAGAATGAGTGGTGAAAAAACTCCAACACCATGCCTATCACAACTAGCAGCCTTAGTTGGACCGTTGGGGGTCAGAAAGAGATTTAAGGAATGGTATTCTTCTGACCACTTGTATGTCGACAGCGGGCAGCGCGTGCGCGAGCGCGGTCAGCGAGCGCAGGAAGTGGTCCTGCGCGGGCAGCGAGTGCGTCCACCAGCTGATCAGCAGCCGCACGCGCACTCGACGCTCCAGCGCCGCCGCGCGGATCGCGTCGTCGATCTTAGGCCAGTACCTGGTGCAAACAATTCATTGTGAATCAATCGTGCTACCATATATAAGCAACCGCAGCCAATTAACATAGTTTAGAAGTATTTGGAGATATCGTATTTTCTAGAAGAACAATTTGAGAGTGAGAACGTTATTATTGAAAAGATCGTTTATATAAGTAAAGTGGGGTTCGTTGGCGTGATAGTAGTTCAGATTTACGAGTGCAATCTCACGTAAACTTTTACAATGCACGCCACTCATAAAACTGCTCGTTGACCACCGTCGCAGCGCACCGTCCAATAACTGACCAGATAAATGCATCAAGCTTACCGACACTAATACGAGTATAATAATTTTAAGTCGATTCTTACATCGTACCGAAATGGAAATAATGAGTAAATATTAGATAAGTTTAAATGCATAATTCTAAATGGAAAAAATAAAGCACGAAATTCAACATGGATTAAGTCAAACTGACTAGTATTTCTTCTGTATATGTAGAAGTATGTCGCAAAGGTTACTACGTTAGCGTACAGATTCTAAGACACGTAGTAATCTTTGTAAAGTTTTCATCCAGAGTTACATTACATTCAAACGAGTCTCATATTTCTTTATTATTGTTTTAAAACACTATTGCTCTCGTGTACGAAGTATATAAAAATTAATTGGTTGCGAGAGACGGACCTTTAAACATATATGTTTGTGTGCGCTTACTTCAGCTTGTGCGTGTAGACGAGCGCGGGCGCGTAGTCCATGACGGCGATGTAGATGAACTGCTCTGCCGACTCTATGATGGACACGATGGCGTCGTCGTCGGCGCTGCGGCCCGCCGGGCTGAACGGCGGCGGTGAGCTCTGTAACCAAACAACAAACAAACCAAACTGTTATACATATGTACGACTATAATGGCCGGCAAATATCACTCTTGATGCCGATGAGTTAGTCTATTTTTGTCTTTTTAACGGGTCAATGGAGAAATACAAAATCGTCGACATACCTAGATACTTAATTTGTTGTGCACGTGTAGTTTGTTCCAAATCAAGCTGTATAGTTAGTAAACAAACAAACGTCATTTACCATACATGGCGGCCATTAAACTTTTTATACTCTCATTGGAAATATAATTTTGTGCAAATCGAGAAGTGAATTTGGATAATATCGATATGTAGCTAACATTATAAGGTAATGTGAAAAACAGTTTTTTTTTTAAACGCTGACGTATTTACGATTTGTAGTGTTAAAAGGTTTACAAACTTTTCATCTTGATTTGGAACAAACTTCCCACTGCGATAAGTTTTGATATCAGAGGTTGTCTACTGGAACAATAATTTGCCAACAAGATCGATTTTCCAGTCCACTTATAGTTACTATTACGATCTGTTACATATCAGCCATTCATCTGCCGATATTGTTGCATTGTTGCACTATAGGAGGATCATCGGTTAAAAATGTAGTAATAGTAACATCGATTGAGTAGCAAAGTGACAATGGGCAGTGTATGTCACGCGACATGATACATCGACGGTGCCCACTTTACGAGACAAATTTGAAAATAATAGCCCAGATCGAACGATAAACAAACAAATGGAAACGACACGCATTTACATAAATATAAGAAAATTGTACAAATAATTTGACGAAGTTTTACTAAATAATATTAGTTTCTTCCAGTTTAGTTATGGGTTATAGTTTTTTTGGGAAATGCTCGACCCTGTCGACATCAAACAAGTCGTAAAAGTGAGCTGTAAAGTTACTATGATTAATGCCAAGGTAATGCCTCGACACCCTAATCAAATTTCGCTACCATAAACTTCAGGAATTTTATGTCGCATGCTTATTTCTTATTTGCAATAATCAACATCGAGAAAGACAAATAAAGAAAGGGTAAAACTATATTTATTACACAAAACTTCATAGTATAAAATTCCGTGCAGCTTCATATTTAAACAATAACCGAGCCAGTTGTAGAATGGGCCACATGCAACGGAGAATTAGTTCGTGACTGACTTGTCACTTTGGCTTGAGGCATCTACAGTTTCACCGGGTTTGAGGTGGCAGAGAGCAGGAGGCGCTTAGCCTAAACCTTGCTTAAGAGTAACTTAGCTAGACTGCTCCCTGAGGAACCTCGGCTCGGGCCTTTACTATGTTTATATTAATTAGGAGGCCACCGCGATCCTAGGTCACTTCGCCGGACGCTCCAGAGTAAATAGTTTCAAGTGCCCTCAAAGTGGACCTAGGCCGTTCTGCGCTGTCACGTACTACGAGTTTAGCATTCCCATAAGGTCCCGGTGCTCGAAAGGTCTAAAACCCCAATCTGAAGTTGAACTCGATCGGTAGGTATTGCAGATTACTAGACCGGAGAATACAAGCGTAAAGGCATTTATAATTCTTCGGTTAAGGGAGATACTACAAATCTCATTCTCTTCTCTTTTCCATACA
Organism: Papilio glaucus; assembly: GCA_000931545.1. Classification (NCBI taxonomy): domain Eukaryota; kingdom Metazoa; phylum Arthropoda; class Insecta; order Lepidoptera; family Papilionidae; genus Papilio; species Papilio glaucus. The sequence goes on from JWHW01043723.1 coordinate 149,701, forward strand.
AAGAACAAATAAGACTAAAGTCTACTTTTTAGTCTATTAAAATTTTGTAATTGGTAGTCGTGGTCATTATAACGTAGCGTAGCGTCTACGGTCTACGGTATAGCTACGGTCGCATCAAAGGTCACGGCTTAGGAATAGTCTGCCGCGACCGGTATCCCGAGGCGAAGCTAATATCATTTAAACACGAATACTTTAGTGCAAAATTCAATATAAACACAATTACCCTAAGTTACTTTCAATATTATTTATTAAAAGAAACATATTTTACTTATAGAAATTTCTTTCAGACATTTCATGTCAACTGAAAATGGATTACATTAAAATTATTTACTTACAACAAATAAACGCTCATTCGGTCGGGAAGTTGTTTACATTCGAAGTTTTTGGTTACACAATTTTGGAACTCAGGGTCTGGTATATCTGCCTAGAATATCGCTCTAAGAATTTAATCTCATTCAGTTTTTACATTGAGATTCGGAGCAGAGTTGGCATACGTGCGTAGTTACGTGTTTGCCTTGTGTATGTACAGTGAGGGACGTTCGCGGTATTCCACTTACAGAATAATTGCCTCGTAGGAACGAGTAGGAGGTTGTAAGGATACAACGAGACTAACTCCGCACCTTATTACAAATAGCCAATTAGGTAGCAGAGAGTTGTGCAGTCGACGGGATAATAGTAAAAAGAAATAAGTCATATACTGTTCTGCATCCTTGCGTGTTTTTATTACCACTGTCTTTGTTTTCCGTTCTTAAGTTTTACGACTATTCAGACAAAATACAACATTTTTTTCTTACAAACACATTTAAAAGGTCTATCCTGTTAGTTATTGTTACCGCGTCATCGTCTCAAGGTGTAGGAAACGTCCAAACGGTTGTCGCTTTTGAGGTGGATTACCGCCACCGGCCCCGATAATACGTGTGGTATTTTGGTTAGTATTTATGCGTAAATACATCTAATTCCTACAAATTTATTGCGTGCTGCGTATTCATATCATACTCGGGTAATTTTTCTACCAACAACAATTCCGATCAAACGTATTCAAAAAGCCAAATGTAATTGTGAGCAGCGTTGGCTGACGGCGCGCCGGAGTTAGAACGCGGTAATATTCGAGCGAATTCACGGAAATATTACAACCCGTCAAACATTATGAGATTTTCTCACGAACACATTTTAGAGAAGCGAAAATAATAATAGGAAATCGAGGAAAACGCGATAGAACGAACTTTCGTAAGAATGAAATTGTTATGCAAATTTGTTTTTCTTAGTAATAAAAAAGACGTCACTTGATTGGCTTAAAATCGAGTCACGTGGTACTGAAGATCGAATATTGAATTCAAGTTAGTTTCAATGAGTTTACAACTTTTACCTTAAAAAAATGTTTCTACTCGACAATAAAACTTATGATATAATCAAAGACAAAGGTGAACTTGGGCTCTTATTATGTTAACTCTAGATAAACTAGCTGATGCACGTGGCTCCGCACGCTTGTAAGTTTTTGTTGTTGTAACTTGTAAAAACATAATACGTTACCATGGCAACCGTCTTCAACAATACTGCTGTTTACAACAATACCGTCTTATTTCTAACTAACGTTTATATGGAGATTTTTATGTACGTTCAAATAATATTTCTATAATAAGTCACAAACATCGAACACTTTAATAAAACAACACTTACACAATTACTAACAGCGTTCAATTACATTAAATCAAGCGCGTGATTTTGTGGCGTGAACAAAAATGTCAAGGTCAAAAGTGTAACCTAAAAATCGTATTAAAGAGTCCTAACTAATGACTAATAAAAAGTTGTTTTATAAAAGAACAAACATACACATGGTCTATACACTACTCGAAACATAGTCGTCTCGTTCGCACGCCCTGGCTTGCAACGGGATTTTTGTCCCGGCCTGTAAGTCCTTTTCTCACCTATTGAAATTCTCCAATTATTTCGACGAAGATATACGTTGGTATTGTTACGTATAGTGAATCGTACGAAAGTTAAAGCTGGGCCTACATTTGCGCGAGCTTTGAAGCGCCTGAACTTCACTTTATTGACAAAACCTTTGATGATGATGGTGATTTATTAGTATAATGATTTTGTAAAATATAATGTATCATTTTAATCACAATGATAATGAAGAAAGTAGATTTGAAGCGTGCAAAAGTTTAGATAGGCGAGTAAAAGGTAACATCTTTGAACTTCTTATCCTTAGTTAAAACTAATAAACATGTTACCGTTTTGATTTATTTTAGTAATTTCGGTAACTTTTCAACAGAACATCCTAACAAATACTATGTGAGTTTATTTGCTACACTTTAACTCCTTGACGACTCATCACCCCACCATCATGAAATTTTGCATACACATAGTCAGAGGTACAATAACAAATTGACCTCCTAACCCAAAAATAAAAATGTACCCGAGGTACATAAGATCTTCATTAACAATAGTTGAACCAACTATGGTAATGTTTCATCTTTTTGACACATGTTACTTATAACTCGAAGTTATTATACGTAGAATCATTTTACAAAAATTCCCAGCGTGGAAAATAAGAAATGAATGCGTGCGAAGCCACGGGCAATAGCTAGTTGTAAATAATTGTAACGTTTTAGTATCATTAATTGATTTTTTAAAGCTATGTCGAGAAATCGACATCGATTCCTAAGCTCTAACATATATGCCTTCTCTGTCGATCCCCGTTAGCATAGATAGAGAGCTTATTTTTCAAAGATATAAATTATAAATGACATTCTCTAGTCTGGACATACGTGGCAAGTGACAGAATTGATCAAAGTGCCAATATTGAGTTTGATATGACATAAAACAAAGACTTTATTGCGATCTCGTAGCCTTTCGAATACATTCGGCTATTGGAAATGTTTGCCGTCTCTCGGCATATTTCATAAAGTGATGTAACGTGGATATGAGTGCTGATAATCAAATCAAAAAGAGTTTGCCAAGATTGGTATTTTATTCCTATATTTTCGTTTCAAGGTCTATTTATGAACATTAATATTATATAAACCTCGATATAGAAGATACAATATACTGATATTTGATAAATGGGATACTTATTCCTAATATTACATAGTAGTGTACATACCTGATTTATTTTCAATACCGCCCTAAGCTAATGAAATTCGAGGGTTTATCAATAAGTCAAGATTGAAAGATAATTGATTTGACAGAGTTACTTTGCTATTACCGTTATGTACAAAGCCATTATAATATATTTTATTGATTAATATTATATCTTATATCGCCACGGGTTAACTGATTAACATGGTTTAAAACCATTAACTTTGTGGTGTTGTAATAAGGTTTAAAATATATACATAAGTTATTCTGTTACATTAAAAATCATCAATCAATTAATGTAATTCTAACTTACAAGCTAGATATACAATATTACTAATCAAACTTTATTCGTTAGTCTGTACTAAGTTCTGTTAAGCCATAGACGTCTAAGTATCGCAAGTTCTCGCTAAACTCCTAACTAACGGCTTACGGTAGGTATTTGCGGTTCCCACTTCCTTAGCCCGGGGGATCGGGGCATCGTATGACAGGGATTTTCGGCTTATGCCTTCGAGCAATATCACGAAGTCCCTTTAGGCACACATGCATATTAAATTTAGCAAGCATGCA
>JWHW01043764.1:20911-43173 GCA_000931545.1 Papilio glaucus
TAAATAAATAAATTCTAAAGCTGTTGTTAGTGATATTTGAATCACACGAAGTAAAGGTATGTTCTCTTGGCATTTTATAGTATAGAAACTTGTGTAGCATTGCGTTTATGTTTATCAATTCGCTGTTATAATGTTACTACTGAATTAATCAAAATGAATGATAAAAAGTTCCTCGAAACTGTTCCGAATTCAAATAAGTATTGTTGTATAAAATTTACCCCTACAAAATATCGTATAACGCTAAAGAAGTTTTCACAAATATTGCTTTACATAAATATAGCCACTATTCAGTAAATATGTAAGGATGTTCTAATTATAGGTACAGTCGGGGTATTTCCTTTATCAACAGGTAACTGCATATAAAATTATGCTTTCTTCGTATCACAACAAGGGCCAATGTTGCATACAGTTATAATCTATCAGTATCGTATCAACATCAAACCTTTGTATTGGCCTAGTGATTACGATATTTGTCAGTGTTCCTAGTGCAAGCAAATATCGACCTTAAGTCGACGAACCTTTTTTACGACTACTGTATATACATACACATTTGTTAATAAAGTCTTAAATTACAGATGGACCTTACACGTACGAGAAAATCTGTCTGGCAGCAGCAACCAACATTGAATCTTTTAAATTTTACTAAATGTGACTCTTTGACATAAGATAAATTTGTAATTTAATTTATGATAGTAAACACTTTATTGTATTATTGTTGTTTGAATTCGATGGACCGAGATTGGCAAGTCGCTTACAGTTCAACTTATTACCAAAAGCAATTTATATAAGCACAGACCTATGATCCATATGTACTACTCCCCACTCTCAGGAGATTTTATTATATTTCTAATCATATATGTGATTGTTAAACTGTGCTACGGCCATACTGTGTCGACCCCACATAAGCGGGAAAAAGGCAGGGAGATGATGATGAAGTTACAGTAGTATTAAGTAGGTAAATCATTTCGTTTACGTAAAATTGCAGGGCGGGTGAAACCGCGGGGCACAGCTAGTACCTATCTCTTTTATAGATATATAAAAGACGATGTGAACTCCGAGACGGCCGGACTGATTTCGATGTTATTTTCAGGAAATGTTCAGATAGGCCGAGCTTGTGATCCTGTGAGCTTGATAGCGATTGAATCAACATATACCGTGCTACCCGTGGGAAGCCGGGGCGAACCACTAGTAAAATATATGTAAAGCTTACAATATAATTGTTTTGTCAATTAACAGTTTTAAATGAAATCCATACGTAAAATGTTTCGTCGGGTTTAAGCGAAGTTTCGATAAATTTGAAAGATATTAAAATAATTACAAAACAGGTTCGAAATAAATTAATTGATAACATTAATCGTGAAAATTAATGACTAATTAATTTTGTCTGTACTTCTGTATACCATCGACTTGGAGGGGTAGATGAAACTAACGAAAACAGCAAACGCAATGGATATAATAAAACTATATCAACTCTTTGGTTGTTCCACCTTCTAAGACATGTGTTCGTTGTTATCTTGTTTTTATGAGTATGAAAAAGATTGTTTCAAGTCAAATTTCATCAGAGGCTATTCGGAGCAAAGTGATACAAGGTATGCACTAAATTGTTAGTTGTCGAGCCCTATCACACAACCTTATCATACCTAATGTGTTCAAACCAGTACCAGTTACATCATTTGCTAAAGTAAATTTACTTTTTATTTTAATTTACATTGAGTAGATAAAGTTGAAAAAAATGTAGTTGAGGCCTGCGCCATGCTTACTATGAATATTAAAACATCGACAGACGAGAGCTCATCGGGGCAGTGACGCAATGGACCGCGTATGGTTTACAGTCAACGGTGTTAAATATTCAGGTACGTTGATGTTTTTATTATCTGTTGTATGCTACTGGTTCCATCTGCCCTTTGTTATTACAATCACACTGATCAATGGCTCAGGATGATTGTAAACCCTGAATTAAAAAGTATTTCTTTTATATCCTATGCGCTGTTGCATGTCGTGTGTATTGCTTACACTTCCACTCAAAATTTATGTTGCACAAGTAAGTGGCAGTTTAACGACTTCCAAGAACTTATATTGTTTGGATTAGTGACATACTAAGGAAGGGCGATATAAGGAGTACCTGTAACCGACGAGTTTGTATTCGTAGATGTATGGATGTAGAAGAAGCGAGGGAGGTGTGCTAGGATCGCGCCAAATGGTAATCTATAATCTCTGCGTACCCCTCTAAGTTGCAGGGGTGTGCGCAAATTATTATTTATCATTAGGTGACATTTTCTACTCATTGCACCGCATAAAAAGTTATTTACATAGTGGGATGTGAAGTGGATTCCACCACGACTCTGCTGGACTATCTGCGTTCCTCGCTGCATCTCTTCGGCACCAAGTACATGTGCCGCGAGGCCGGCTGCGGCGCCTGCATCGTCTCCGCCGTGCAGCGACCCGGCGCGCTCCATACGGCTGTCAACGCAGTAAATTTATTTGTTAATTTTCTTTATTAAGTTAAATATATGGTATTGAATTGGGTTGCTAAAAATAAAAATGCCTGATGACCATATTTGTGCAAATACATAGAAGAAGAGAGAGAACTAACTGTATTTAAGGAATCCTTGGGATGGTGGGCGGAACGGCTTTTCTTACGTTTATTTACGATGAAATCTGTTAGTCTTATGTTTTATATGTATATTCTTAGTGTATGGTTTCCGTCACGTCGTGTCAGAACTGGGAAATAACGACTATTGAATGCTTGGGAGATCGCTTTAAGGGTTATCACGAGTTACAAAAGAGGCTCGCGAAAGACAATGGAAGCCAATGTGGCTACTGCAGCCCCAGTTGGATCATGTCTATGTATAGGTTAGTACCACATGAAATCAAAATAAATTCAAATAATCACTTTTTTCTAACGTCTGAACATTTTCAGTCTTCTACTGAGTAAACCTAATATTACAAGGCTCGAGATTGAAAAGTCATTGTCTAGTAACATCTGCAGATGTACTGGCTACAGACCTATTTTGGATGCGTTTAAGAAATTCGCCAGCGATGCCCCGGAGCGAATTAAAATAAAAGACATAGAAGATCTACATATATGCAGTCGTACCGGTGACGAATGCAAAAGTTCTTGTGAAGACGATGAGTGGTGTATCATCACAAAAGATGACATCGACAAAGGAACTGTAAAACATATAGCATTATGTGATAACAGAGATTGGTATTCAGTACAAACAGTTAATGAAATATTTAATATTTTAAAAACAAGTGGTAATAAGTCTTATATGCTGGTAGCTGGAAATACAGCTAAAGGTATTATTAGCACATGAAATATTTTTATTACTTGTTAATTTTTGTATTAAAAATTGTTGTACGAAATATGAGAGCTATTTTGTTTTAGGAGTTTATCCGATAACTGAGTATCCTCTGGTTTTAATTGATGTAGCACAAGTTTCCGAATTAAAGAAATACGTGATTGATCAAAATTTAGTGATCGGTGCAGGATTCACAATCACCGAAGTTATTGAAATATTTAAAACGGTGTCGGAAAGAGAAAACTTTAGCTATTTGTCGACAGTTACTGAACATTTAGAAAAGGTTGCACACGTCGCTGTGCGTAACGTAAGTAACATAAATTATTAAAACAAAACATTTATATCCTTCTTACTCCACTAATCCTTGCAGTAAACAATATAAACCTAATTAATCTTATAATAAAATTATAATTTTTGATTCACAGATTGCTACAATTGCTGGAAACCTAGTTATCAAAAATCGAAATCCTGAATTTCAATCGGATATTTTCCTGCTATTGGAAACTGTTGGGGCCCAAGTTACTATTGGTAGAGTGATGGTACTTTACATATTAGATGTTATTATCTGTTTTGTACATGATTTTAATATTTTACAGCAAATTCCTTCAGTAAAACAACATTAAGTATGCAGGATTTTCTTAAACAAAATTTAGAAGGCAAAGTTATTATTAATGCATTGCTGCCGCCGTTGAATCAAAACAATAAAATTGTAACATATAAGGTAATACAGTAGATTCATATTTTTTTCTTTTTTTTGTTTGATACTTTTACCGAAGTTAGACAATCATGATAGTCACTTGGACTCTCAAAACAGTTGCTATTGATTGTGAATATGTTCCACTATTGTACCACTGGCGTAAATTTTTAATCCAATATATCCTTCATCTTCCCGGACTTCTTCCTTGAATATCAGGATGGGTTGTAGGTAATTTAATGAATCTTTTACAGATAGCACCCCGGTCACAAAATGCTCATGCGATAGTAAACGCAGGGTACTTGTACGACGTAGCATCAAGCGGTAAAGTGTCTTCGGCTAGAATAACATACAGCGGACTATCCCCAAGTTTTACCAGGGCGACTGCTACAGAAAAGTTTCTTGTAGGCCGAACTCTGTTTACTAACGACACCTTGCAGTCAGCTATACAAGTTTTAGATAAAGAGCTGGTGGTGACGGATAATCCACCAGAACCCTCGGTAGCATATCGAAGACATGTGGCGATCTCTTTGTTTTACAAAGTGAGTACGTTTAAATTATTGTCAGATATAATATTTTTCATATTGCGCATATAAACGTATCTCATTCAGTGTATACATCAGAGATAAAATTCAGAACTATTTAATACTGAAAAAAAATTAAGAAAGATTTCTGCGACTCCTGTATCAGCTTTAAAAAAAATGAGTTTTAAGAGAGTATCTTTTTGTCAAAGATGAATTGGTATGTTTTAAGCAGTACAATTTTCTTACTACTCTAATTCGTATTCCTGAGTCGCATGGTTAGGTTATAAAATCTTAGAGCTTACAGCAATACATGAAAAAAACATTACTCCAAATAACCAAATTTTCAAAATACTTTGATATAATTGTCATCATGTACTTCAAAAATGTCAAATTACCAGAGCCTATTGTCACTGTGTCCGCCAAACATATTGTCACCACGACACCAATCCGGAGCAACTGAAATACACGACAGCAGGCGGCTGTCGAGCGGTACACAGAGTTTCGACGCCGACACTGCCTTGTGGCCGCTGAACCAACCCGTCATGAAATTAGAAGCGGAGGTAAGGAAAAATCTTTTATTATAATTATTACTTTCTGTTGCATACAAAACGGATACAATTATTAATATAACAAAATTAAAGCACACAGCCAAGCTAGCTAACTTACTTCCCGCATAGTAAATATAAGATATAATGTTAACATAGATTTTGTTAGTAAAGCTGCTTCGAGTAAGCAATTAATAGAAATGATTAATAGTAAATATAAAACTATTTTCAAATTCCTAAAAGTAATTTTAAATGTAGTAATTTTTAGATACAATGTTCGGGAGAAGCGAATTACACAGAAGACATGGCACCCATCCCTAAAGAAGTATTCGCCTCTTTTGTACTAAGCACGGTACCATTGGGGACTTTAGAATCCATTGATGCAAGTGAAGCTCTAGTAAGTTGAATCAAACAACTATCTAACATTATTGGATTTAAAAGTATAACCGAAATATATTAAAAAAAACCTTCTTTATTAAATTGCCAGAAACAACCAGGAGTCATAGGATTTTATTCAGCTAAAGATATACCAAGTGTAAATTCATTCACACCAGCTGGTACGGTGTTTTATGAAACGGACGAGGAACTATTGTGCGCCGGGGAAATTAAATACTATAATCAACCTATTGGAATAATTGTTGCTGAAACACGTTATATAGCAGACGTAGCTGCAAAACTAGTTACTGCGAAATATAGTAACGTTAGGAAACCAGTACTAGACATTAAGGTAGCAAAAGATGACCCTAACAGGCGCACTGTATTCACAACCCATGCCGCTACAGATAGGGGTACTGATATTTGTAAAAAGATAACAGGAGACAATACCATTTATGGGCAGTACCATTTCTGTATGGAAACCCTAGTATGTGTTTCGCAACCAACTGAACAAGGTATGAAGGTACATCCTGCATCGCAGTGGATTGACGGAGTACAAGTTACGACCTCTCGTGCCTTGAACATGCAACAAAACTGGTAAGTAGCTGGTAAGGCTTTTGAAACAAAACACAATCCTCTAACTAAATAGATTATAATGTATTAATTTTCGAAGATCTTTTACGCGGGTTACGGATGAACTGGTAGAAATCGTTATGTAACGAAAAAGCGTTTTGATATTTTATATAATATTGAATAAATTACAATTTTTCTAAAACGTTATAGTACAGAGACAGGTATAGTAATCTGTATGTCCGTTTCAGTATCGATGTCTATGTTTGTCGTCTCGGTGGTGCTTATGGTATAAAGATATCACGTGCCAACCAAGTCGCAGTGGCTTGCAACATGATCGTTCAAAAATTAAAGCGACCGTGTCGGTTCATTCAGTCCCTCACCACTAACATGAGAGCCGTTGGGAAGAGGCTACCTTGTACTATAACTTTCGAGGTAAAATAGCTTCATCTTATCATATCTTCTTTCACGCAAAAACTACTGAATGGATTTTAATGAAACTTTACAATAATATACCTTAGCTTATACATCCGAATAACACGTAGGTTATAATTTATAAAGATATTGTGTGGATTATACAAAATAAATATAATTCGTACAAAATAAAAAAAATACTTTTTATAAAGCACAATCTTTTGAAGTATACTGAATCATTGTCACATTAAGTTACAAATATCAAAACCATGCAATCAAAAACGTATAAGGTTTTATATCTGATATTTAAAAATAAATAATTGTAGGCGGAAGTCAACGATAAAGGAACCATTCAGTATCTAAACTACAATTTATATGAAGATAACGGCTATATCACTAACGAGCCGTTCATCATGATCGGGGATGGCGTCTACAACAACTGCTATAATGCCTCGCGATGGGACTATACCTCCTACAACTGTGTCACTGACACCGCCTCCAACTCGTGGTGTAGATCACCAGGTTTTTTTTTAAATATTTTTAATAGCACGTAAAAAGTTATTACACTGTTCTTAATTTTATGTCTTCAATTTCACTTACTTTAAATGAAAGTTTGATTTTTTCTTCTTTCACTCAGGTTCATTGGAAACCATCGTTATGGCTGAATGCATAATGGAACGAATAGCATACGAGATATCGATGGACCCTCTTCAAGTGCGTTTAGCTAATTTAGACACAAACAACTACAAAGATTTATTAGAAATGATAAATACCATAAAAGAAAGTTCGGAATATGCCGGTCGACGGCTTGAGGTTGACAAGTTCAATAAAGAGAATAGATGGAAGAAACGAGGCTTAAGGTTTTCTCTAATGAGATGGACCCAATCTGGAGGTCCAATATACGTCATTACTTTATCTGTTTATCATGACGATGGAACCGTAGATATCGTTCACAGTGGCGTAGAAATGGGCCAAGGTATTAATACTAAGGCGGCTCAAATTTGCGCATACTTTTTAAAAATTCCTTTAAGCCAAATAAAAATAAAACCCAATAATACTATCGTTGCATGTAATGGGTTTATAACCGGTGGAAGTCTCGCCTCGCAATTTGTTGGATTGGGAGTTGAAAGAGCTTGTGAACAGTTGCTTGAAAGACTGCGACCTATACGGGAGCAACTAGGAAACCCGACTTGGAGAGAACTAATAGTCACTGCACATGACCAAAACGTGAACCTGCAGGCGCATGGCTTTGTAAGCAGGAAAGATATTCAAAATTACAATGTATATGGTGTAGCAGTTTCTGAAGTCGAAGTTGACATATTAACAGGACAGAGTGAACTAATCAGGGTTGATTTATTAGAAGACGCAGGCTTGAGTATCAATCAAGAAGTTGATGTTGGTCAAGTAAGAATAAATCATTATATAAGGTCCCGCGAAAGTAATGTCATAATGTGAATTGAATACCGATTTGTTAAAAATGAAAATAATTAGCTCTGTTTCAACAAAAAGTTTGTTTGAAGATGTAAAATTTACAATATTAAGTTTGAAATAATTACATCGGACAAATGATCACCTCTTAAGTTGGTGCACATTTGGGATAAAAGTCTAGCGCCATTAGATTCGGAGATCTGCCTGGAGATAGCCAGTTCTCATCTCCAGAATGGGTGATCACTCGGCCCTAAAATTGGTGACTCAAAACTTCCATCGTTGCATAAGCGTTTGCTCAGTGCTTCTGGAACCAACAATAAATACAACTCAACAACTTGCGGGAAAAAATCCATTTAACATTTGCTTGAAACAATAATTGTTGACAGTTACGGTCCAAAATGTCGAAGAAAACGATGATGAAATTCTAAGTTCACATACCGCTCCATTGCTTGTTTTTAACAAGTACTCTATGTGTGATATTAAAGCACACAGATATTTGATGCCATTTACAAAACCTAAAGGAAAGGCATTATGACACTACTTTTGCGCCACCCTCTGTACAGTGGCAAATAAAAAGCATTCAATTAATTTTAGGTAGAAGGAGCATTTGTAATGGGTCTCGGATATTGGACCAGTGAGCGGCTGGTTTACGATCCTAAAACTGGAGAAAATTTAACAAATCGTACGTGGACCTACTTCGTACCGCAAGCGAGGGATATACCTCAAGACTTTCGGATTAGTTTTAGAAAAAATTCTTATAGTACACCTGTCTTTCTTGGATCTAAAGGTACAAATAACATTGCTACAAAAATACCCACATTGATACTAGAACGTTAGGTATTTAGTCTTTGTTTTGATTGTAGAATCTAGCACAACGTATTCGTATTTTTGTGCAATGAGTTCTGTAAATATTTTGAAAGTAAAATTTAAACAGAACTCTTTGCAGATTTTTCTAAGGTTAATCTTAATCTATACCTTTCTCAGCGATTGGAGAACCACCTCTATGTTTATCCGTGGGCGTTACATTTGCTATACGAGAAGCAATAACTTCAGCTCGATCAGACGGTGGTATTTCTTCTACGAAATGGTTTCAGATTGGTGAGATAGTTATTTTATTTTATTTTAAAGTGACAGAAAAATATCTAAAAAACTTAGAACTATAACTAAACATAGAAGGAATTAATCAAAAGTTTTTCACTTTATCTATATTAACTTTGAATTGCTGTTTATATATGATACTGGTACATTCGTACAACTACTGCTGTCGCTGTAGCATACTGGCTTATATTAGCATGTCAAAGTAGTAATTGCTATCTATCTACTACAGTAAAATCTAAGTCTGCGATTCCACTTCTTAAGTTAATAACACTTTATGTATTTTTTTAATTCAGATGGACCTTGGACCGTGGAACGTATTAGCTTAGCGGCCGAAACCAAGTGGAAAGATTACAAATTTCATTAGCTAATCCTGGCTAAATTATTAAATAAAACAAGAAAAAATTATAGTTGTTTTTTTTTTATAAGATAAAGGGGCCAAACGAGCACCGGGTCAAGTGAAAACCGACGCCCATGAACATCTGCAACACAGTTATTTCTACCATAATAATTATATTCCTTGTCTTCCGTTTCATGAATGGGGCTGAAAACAAAACACACTTTATAAAATCGTAGTTATAAAGACAAAGACGCGCTAGCCGTCATTCGTATACTATCAGGAGGCCCCGCGCACCCTTCACCTTAGCGCCCTCAGGGTGGTCTAGCTTAGGCTAAGTACTCACAGATCGATTTTCACCGGCGCCAGCTGCGGTTGCGGGCCCCAGTTTTTCTTCCCGGTTCTGTGCGATTACGCTTCCGTTGCAGTTGCGATTATCGCAAAGTCAATTACGATAGATATAATTGTTCACGTTGGGGTACGCCCGCCAACCGATCACAAAGCGCGCAGGTGATGCCCGCCGAAGCTGCGGAAGACCGCGACTCGCGCGATTCTTCTAATTGCCCGCCGATGCTGCGGGAGTCGCAAGCAATTGTACACTTTGCTAGCGTAAAACGCGTTCTGATAATGTATTCAATTTTTTAACTACACTCACAGTTCATGAATGCATTCACAGAAGTTGCGGACCCGCTACCGCGGCGGGTGCGGGTGCAAATCATTTTGTGAGTTCTTGAGAGATACAAAGTTTAACGTGCGTTTACATTGATTCTCTGATTTTTAAACGCAAGAAGCTGTTTATAGCATTGTAGTTCATTTCTTATGAATAAGGTAAAAGGAAATTATATCCTAATGAAATTCTAAGCAATTTGGTAAAGATTTTTATTCAGTTGTTATTAATTATAAAATAAATAAATTGCACGCATTGCCTTAAAATTTTCCTTATATTAATAATACTTGAAGTCTTCAAACTTTGTGGCCGCTGCTAAGCAAATCTGCTCGATGGTGTACGGACCATCTGGAAAAATAAATATTAACATTATTACCCTTACGATTAGATATGAAGACGACACAAAACACAAAATAACTGATGCATGGTGACGTGTGGGACCTAAGACGATAATGATTTATGTATATGATAATAATGAGCACGTTACCTATTTGAAACCATTCAGTAGTCGGTATACCGGAGTCTTGTCTTGCTGAAGCGATGGCCTCTCTCATTGCGAGTGGCACCGACATAGCCAGACTTGTTGCGGGCTCTCCAGTTGCTGAAAATTCATTTAATTTCTGAGAAAATTCTTTTTTGGATTATTTCCAGTATAAACATAAAATTAGTCAACATTATTCTATACATGATTAAAAATATGTTAATGTCTTCAAAATATAAAGAAATTTAAAATCTAAACTATCATTTATTGCATAGATAGATCAGAAGCAAAGCTTATACTAGAAAGAAAAAGAAAAACACAGGGAAGTTGTATTTAGCTTGTAGAAATATAAACGTTAGTTCAATAAGAAAATAACTTTATCTTTACCTTTAGCCCCAAGGTATATTTCATAATTACGTGAATTCTCTCTGAAATACACTCGAAAATCTTGAGGTATGTCGTTAGCTTGAGGCACCCAGTAGTTCCAGGTGCGATCAGAAAGCACCTCTCCAGTGTTTGGGTCGTATTCCATTTTCTCACACGTCCAATATCCTAGACCCATTATAAAGGCTCCTTCGATCTTTAGAAGACAATAGAATAAAAAAATGTATAAGAGGTGAAGATAGATATTATTTACTCACTCTCTACAAATACTCACTACAAATAATTGACTATGACTTACCTGGCCAATGTCTATTAAAGGGCTAACACTTTGACCTACATCTTCTATCAGATCTACTCGTTTTATTTCCGATTGTCCAGTTATTATATCAGTTTCAACTTCTGTCACAATAACTCCATAAATGTCATAAAGAAATAATTCTGCCTGGCTGACGGTACCTCGAGTTTGTAAATCAATACCATTCATATACGCCGCTTTAACAAGTTCCTCCCATGTAGGATTAACTAATGTTTGCCTTATCGGTTCCAATCTGTTTAGTATTTCCTCGCAGCATCTCTGAACAGCTAAACCGATGTTAAGGGATGTCACACTGCTTGCTGTTTCGCTTACGTTGGGTGAAACGAAGGTTATTTGGGCTTTTACTTGAATTTTACTGAGTGGTATTTTGAGAAAGTAAGCACATATTTGAGCAGCTTTAGTATTGATACCCTGGCCAATTTCAACGCCACCGTGCGAAATGGTAACACTTCCATCTTCGTAAAATACTGATAAGGTTGCCGAGGTAAATTGAGGCATCTCCGAAGACCATCTCATAAAACCAACTTTCAGTCCGCGCTTCAACCATCTATTTTGTGCATTAAACTGCTGCACGGCTGCCCGTCTCTCGTCATATTCTGATTTTGCCTTCAAATTTTCCCACATTTCTTCAATAGCTTGTCTGTTAGCGTCATCTAGATTAGCTAGGCGCACTTGCACTGAATCTAAAGACATTTCATATGATATTTTTTCCATTATAAATTCGGCGTTCGCAATACTTTCTAAGGTACCTGCCAACAAATTTAAAACATGATAATGTAGCATATGGGAGAAATATTAATCACTTAATATTTTAAAAAAAACAACACTGGCTCGAGTGTAGTGACGGCAGAAGTAAAGCGATTAATAAAGACAGAAAGGAACTTCCTAATGGTTTTGTTTGAAAGTAATACCAATATTTAGAGTGCTATTCTAGCATAAGATTAACTATTATTATCTAGCGAAAGAACTATTTTACCTGGTGATCGACACCATGAATTAGATGCAGTGTCCGTAACAGTGTTGTAAAATTTGTAACTCCAAGTCGCTTTGTTGTAGCAACTGTTATAGATAGGAACGCTGCCCATGATGAGAGGTTCGTTAATTATGTATCCATTGTCCGTGTACAAGTCACAGCTTAGATACTGAATAACACCTGCTGCGTTTACTCCGACCTGAGCACAAACGTCAATAATGTAAAAGATAATTATTGTATAGATTTAATAAATGCTCAGAAACGTGCGCTTATTTAGTTAATAAGTTGTGTTGAACTAATGCTTTTTTCCCCTCACATGAATCATGGAATTTTTACAAAAACACATTCCTTAAGGAAACATCCGATGTTATATTCCACAAATGTGTTATCGTGGTGTTAGATTAATGACTTATATTTATTCTTTCTAAAAAAACCTAATGCAATATAATATAATATAATACATATCGATTAAGAAGAGGAACTCCTATTATGATGACTCTGCATAAAGTAGGAACAGGGCAGGGAGATGATAAAAAACATAATGCAAGTGAATACCTCGTACTGCGTGTTACATGGTAACCTTTTCCCAACAGCTCTTGTATTTGTAGTCAGAGGTTGGATAAATCGGCACGGACGATTCAAAAGATAAGCAGCAAGGCTAGCGGCGACTGCTCCTTGGATTGCCCGAGAAATTTTATAGCCGTACGCACCTCCCACACGACGGACGATCACATCCACCCTGTACAACTAAATTCCTTAAACTTTTTTTACAACATAAGGGGTAAAACGAGCAGCGGCTCGGCTAATATAAGTGATCACCAACGCCTATGAATATCTGCAAGACCAGAGAAACTGCAGATGCGTTGCCGGCAAGACATTGCGAGGCGAGGCAAGAAATTACGCGAAAACCGCACGGAAGTGGGATGCCAACCATCAAGGGGGATGGAGGATAGTAGTTGGGGCTCTATCGAGTTGAGCGATGACGACACTCAGCGCCAGGAATTATTCTAAACAGTTTACATAATGTTACATAAAACTTTTTCCAAACTTGATGTATTCGAGGCAAGAATACAATTTTCTCTTCGACCTAAGGTCGCCCACTGCTGGACGTAGGCCTCCCCCATCGATCGCCACAAAGATCGATACCCTGCCACTCTCATCCAGTGGTTTTTTGAGACGCATACTAATCTCCTGGAGACTGACGTCCGAGATGGCTTCGGTGTCATGTCGGGTCAATCGGGCTCGTGGATTTTTTGCCAATGTGAGCGTACTTATTCTTTGTAAAAACTAACTATTACTATGAAGTTGTGTGAGTTACACCATTTATTACTAAAGAACGAGAAGAAAGTTTTGTTTTTGCCCCAGAATAACAACTACAACTACTTTTGCCAATAGAATTACTAATATAAAATAACGAAACAGTAATATAACAGTGGTAAAGCCTACAACAACAACATTGTTGTTGCACGAATAGGTCAGCGCAGCCGGAACTTCACAGAAAACAGGCATGAAGTAGAAATATTCTGCCTGTATCATGATTGCCAGAGACCTAAGTAGTATTGTCCTTTTCTAATAAGGAATAAGGCAAAGAATGGAAGTACGAGGCTTTGACGGCGGAGTTGGATAGAAAAAGTTCTTCTGTCCATTAAAGGTAAGCAACGCACCTGCAACTCGTTACATTGCTGCAGATGCCTACGGGTAGCGGTCACTTAATATTACTTATCTGTGATGAAACGATAAAAAGTAGGTACCTCTTGACTTATACAACAAAACGTAAAATGTCTCAGAACTTCAATGAAGGGAATCAAGAGTGCAACCCATTCAACAATTAATGCAGTTAATAAGGTAACAGAGACGATAAATTCTTAGCCGAGATGAAACTTGCCGGGTCGGATAGTACATTGTAATTCTTACTTGGCTTGCTCAATGTTTAAGGCGCGCGACGTCATAACCTGTATCCCTTCCATGAACTGTGTGGCTGCGTGTACCTCTAACCCCTCTTCCACTGGTATAGAGATGCTAGTCAGAGTTTCCATACAATAGTGATATTGTTGGTATATAGTCATCGATCCGTGGATAATATTACGAACATCCGAACCCCTTTCTGTTGCTTCTCTTGATGCTTGAAGGGATATTCTGTTCGGATCGTTTTTAGCTACCTCTATATCTATAGTTGGTTTCTTGATTTTACTATAATGACCGACAACGAGCTTAGCGGCTCGATCTGCGATTTGTTGCGTTTCCGCTACAATCATACCGATTGGCTGGTTATAATATTTTACTTCACCACTACAAAATATTTCCTCGTTTACCGAAAATCCACTTTTGTCCATAGGTGTGAAAGAGTTCAGTCCAGGTATATCTTTTGCAGAATAAAACGCAATAACTCCGGATTCTTTCTAAGAAATAAAAACAAGTGTTAGTAAAATTTATTGCTTTTTTATTATAAAATATGAAGAATAACGTTTAAAAGGAAATCATACGATAATTAAATTAAACACTGTAGGAAAAGAAAGAGGAATCAATAATCTAGTAATTCATATTTTATCTAAAACTATATTTATTTATGATAAATAAATAAAATGTCAACCATTATAATCTCACCAGAGCTCTACTGGGATCAATTGAATCCAAATGTCCAACAGGCACCGTGCTCAGCGCAAAGGAGATGAACACTTGGCCCGTGATGGGCGGCAAGTCGTCCGCGTACACCGCCTCTCCCGAGCATTGCAGCTAAACAATGAAAATAAATACTGCAAATTAATAAAATTTATAAAAACTTTAAAGCTAGGTCTTGCAAGTCTCTGTAGTTACAGAACTACATAAAACACAATACGTATTTTTTACAAAATACAGCCTTTTTTCTAGTGTATTTACATTTAAAGAGCTTCAATATGTGATAAATTAGACACATTTTTTAAAATTAGATATACTTAGGCGGCTGGAGTCGGAATAAAGTTAAGTGCTTCACCAACTGATTTGGCAACCTGCTTGTTTTAAATTTGCTCATTTGCATGAGTAAGGTTGTAATATTATGTATGTATTTACAACATGTTTATAGATAGTATCTTTATAATGGTGAACTTAATTTTTCAGTATTACTTACCAGAGCTTCAAGTTTAGGGATCGGTTTGGTAAGTGGCCACAGCGCCGGATCAGTCGCTATAGCTTGGCTCCCGCTGCTGACCGGTCGCGTGTCATGTACGGTCACCGATCCTGAACGGTACCTTGACCCTACGATATCCGCCGGGCAGAGGTGAAGCAGACCCTGAAAATTGGGTAAGGAAACTTTATAAATATTAATTTGATTAAATTAATATTTATAAAGTTTCCAAACTTTCAACCAACTTATTGTTAGTTGATTTGTGTAATGTATTAATAAATTAGGATAAAACCCACACACTTAGGAAATAACATTTATTTAGAAGTGATAATATAATTTAGAAATGACAACACAAACTACCTTGGTTGTATCTATATTTTTCCATAGACTAGTGAAACTACATAATGTCATCCGGACAAATCACCAGTATGTTGGAAATTTTCAAGTAACGCAGCGTAACTCTAATGTATCCATTCGCAGAATCGAAGTGAAACACGGAGTTCTGACGAGTAGCTGATACGGGTTGTGATATTTATATTGTTGCTTGCTGCATGTTGCATAATAAATAATAATACTAAATCAGTCTTTTCTAGAATGTTCCCCACTGCAGAGACACAGGCCTCCTCTCCGAGAGAGGGAAGGGGCCATAATCCACCACGCTGGCCCAGTGCGGGTTGGTTTATACATGTCTTCGAATTTATTGGTTCTAAGACATGTCAGTTTCCTCGCGATGTTTTCCTTCACCGTTTTTGGAGCAGTGGTGATGAAATAAGTTAACAAAAAGTAAATCGCCTGCCTGGGTTCGAACCCGCAACCTACAGCACGTAAGCCGGGGCCTAAACCACTGAGCCACCACTGCTCCACGTCGCATGTTGCATACAGAGATGCAAATTCCTCGCCCTTCTCATTTACACTACTGTGACAAGATTTTACTCTTTACCTCCTCAATCTATAAATGTGTAATTTCAATATGTGTGTAGTATGTGTGCGCATTCTAGACAATCCAACCAGATGTGCACATATCTGGTTAACTTGTACTAACGAATTATTAAAATATCTTTGCAAATATAACTACAGCCAGGACCTTACCTTATAAAACAATCCAATTGCAAGGCGTCGTCTGTACTCGACGGAGAGTTCGGGCCGCTCCCGCGTTATAACCAACTCGTCGTTCAGCACCTTTATGGCAGCCTGTAGAGTCTCGTTTGTAAACAAGCACTTGCCCTTCAAGAATTTTTCAGTTTTATAAGCTCTAGTGAAGGTTGGTGACAAACCACCGAATGCTAGTCTGCATTCCACTACGGTATTATTTGTATTAAGTTTGTAAAGGAAGCCTGCATGAGTTATGGCGTGCACATTTTGTGCACGTGGCATTATCTGGAACATGAGTAATAAGAAAATAATTAAATGCAAGTGAAGAATCGATATATACAGGTCAACAGCGAGCTGTCAGATTTTCTCTAAGGATCTCGCTGTTGTTTTAATAAAATTATTACCTTGTAGGTGACCAACTTGTAGTCTTGTGTTAGAGGTGGTAAAAGTACGTTTAGGATAATTTTTCCAGTCATATCTTCCTCCAGAAAACCCTGCATTGTCACTGTTTTCTTTTTTAAACGTGTTACTATAATTTCAGAGAGTGTACTTTTGTTAAAATCAAATAGTAAAATATTCAAAGTAATTTAAAAAGAAATTAATCACAATCTTATCGATTTTTGTATTGAAGCAAATTATTAACAGTACATACAAAGTGTGAGTTGCGCGCCAACAGTTTCAAACAAAAGGTACAAGTCGGAAGGGAATTCGTGATGTTTGTGCTTTATCATCAAATTTCCAGCAATCGTTCCGATCTGAAAATATAACGTATCAAAAGAAATTTTCTCTCTCAAGAGAAAGGTATCTATGGATGGGGAAGGTATAGAGTCGCTACGTGATTGGTAGATTATTTGACGTTTGCGTCCCGCACCCCGTCTGTGTCAAATACACTTGACAAATACATTTGACTGTAGTGATACTGATAAAGTACGACTTTGCATTAATATTTCTTTTATTTGATTGTTTCATAAGGAAAATATTAAGGCATCCCAAACTAACATAGTTTTAAAAAGAAAATTATCACGGTTCTAATAAAAATTTAAATATTTTTTTTCTAAATCTCCGCCTAATTTAAAGCATAGGCATTTAATGAATATTTTGATCCGTCATATTTGTCAAATTATTTTGTAGTTCTGCATAGTATAGTATAGTCCAATACTAGTTCTGTGATTGAAGCACGATGACAACTGGCTGTCTTTTATTATGGTACATCAAGTTGTAAATACTTACATTTCTTACTGCAACATGAGCCACCATTTCAATGTGATCGTAAAGTTTCTCTAAATATTTGAAATAGTTTTTTTCACTAGATAATGATTTAAATATATACAAAGTCTCAGTAAGGGTAGATCCGGCCCCTAACACTAAATTTTGATCTAGAACAAACCCTTTTAGTTCTGTTATTCCAGTCACATCAACTAATACCTGAGGATAATCGAATATTGGATATGCTCCTGCAAAAAAATACAAGTAAGTATTTTACTCTAAACTCCAAAAGAATTTGTAAATTAATCTACAACAGTCCTGGGTGAGGGGTTAAACTAAGAAGGGAACAGCGGTGGAAATATATTTACCTTTAGCTGTATTACCAGCAACAAGCATGTACGAGTTGATTTCTTTATAAGAAATAATCTTAAGGACGTCTTTAAGGGTATACACCCTGAACCAATCTCGTCCGTCTTCTAATTTAATATAAATTGAGGAAGATTTATCAACTTCTTCTTTCAGTATCATGCACCAGTCAAAGTCTACGCAATCGGTTTTTTTGCATCCATCGCCCTTCCTTTCACATATATGCAAGTCTTCTATATCTGTTATTCTTTTAGATACCGGCGCATCTACTGCAAACGTTTTAAATCCATCGAGAATTGACCTGTATCCAGTACACCTGCAAATGTTGCTGCCAAAAGACTGTTCTATTTCGAGCATAGTCAAGTTTTTTCTGCTTTGAAGCAAACTGGAAAATGAAATTGCCGAGTTATTCCATAACGTCGGATCGAATCGTATCGAAACAACAAAAACAACAAGAACGAACGACAGTAGGCATGCAATAAAAAAATATGAATTTAGATATTTAATATTGTAATTAATATAAATGTTTCTTATGAAGACTTTTGGCAATCTTGAACTGCAACTTCAACTTTCAACTTTTTTTGATTATTTTTGTTTGTAGTCTTATGTAATTCTAATTATTTATTTAAACTAAGTTTTATAAGATTTGACTCGTGATAGTGAAGCAATGGAATCTATTCAATCAAATATTTGTTAATAGATTTACCTGTTCATAGCCATGACCCAGCCGGGGGTGCAGTAGCCGCACTGCGTGCCGTTGTGTTCCGCCAGTGTCGTCTGTATCTTGCTGTAGCCCGCCAGACGGTTGCCCACGCCCTCTACAGTCGTGATGTCCCATCCCTGGCATGACGTCACTAGCACCATGCACTGATAAACAATAATGGACTTATTAGTAATTACTGTCATTGCATGGTTATGACTCAATGCTGCTGATAGTAGTAATTGAGACTAGTCGTATGAAATGCGAAAGATTATAAGTATGAATGTATGGATGTTTGTTATTCTTTCTCGCAAAAACGGATGAAATTTGACACAGAGATAAATTACAGTCTTGAATAGCATATAGGCTACTTTTTATCCTGGAAAATTTTACGGTTTCCGCGGGGTGAATTTTTTGTTTTTTGTCTACGTATATATTCCGAAACGGCTACCAAGGGCGAAGCCGGGCGGATCACTAGTCTCAAATACTACTGTCAGCAGCCACAGCAGATAATATTAGCAATTAGTAGCAGGAGTTTTTCTTGCATCATTAGTAACTTTTATACTTATAGTACACGGTGCTCTTAGTATAATAATAGCGGTAGGAGCAGAGTCCTGCCCTCGCAGGACTGCGGCCACCTCTTACATGATAAGGATATTATCTAATGGAGTCAACAGCGGTAGGAGCAGAGTCCAGCCCTCGCAGGGCTGCGGCGGCCTCTTCCATGATAAGGATATTATCTAATGGAGTCAACAGCGGTAGGAGCAGAGTCCTGCCCTCGCAGGGCTGCGGAGGCCTCTTCCATGATAAGGGTATTATCTTACCGAGTTGACCGCGGTGGGTGTGGTGTCCTCCCGCTGGGTGACGGTGACGATGCAGGCGCCGCAGCCGGCCTCGCGGCACATGTACTTAGTGCCGGGCAGCCGCAGTTGGCAGCGCAGGTAGTCCAACAACGTCACATCGGTGTTCACTTCACAACCAACTGGAACAAATAAATGGCGCAATGACTGACATCATTGGTACAGGTAAAACGGTTCATTATTATCTGTGTAGATCTACAGTACAACCATCACTTCTCTCCTTCTGACTCCATCATGACATCGGTCATATCCAGATCACTGATATTCACGATTGTGTCTCTGTGTTTAAATTATTAAAAAGGTAACATTAAAAACTCGCCACTTATTAAATAATTGTTTTTATTTGTTTCATAATAATGTCAGTAAATAGTATAATTATAACAAGGTGTACTTATATTTTTCAAGAAGCAACTCACCTGAATAATAAATTCCATTAACTTTAAATGTGATGTGATCCATAACTGTTTCATTTGACGTTAACTGACGGACTGACGGACTGACAAACCGTCGAAAGCGGCAGCCGTCTTAATGATGCAATATTATTTATTCAGTCGGCCGATTGCTTGCCGTGTGTCGCCTACTTACAGGCTCATGTTTATTACTCGTTAGTAACGCTTAAATGTTACCTCAATAATAATACATTTTAATTTATGTATACAATACAATACATACATATATCTACATTGTATTTCTACGTTATTAATGCGTCCGGATGTAAAGAAATTGTTATTGTATTGTATTAAAATATTACCTTATTAATAATGAGGTAACGTTTAAGTACTATTACTTTCTAATAAGAAATATTGTTACAAAATATTTACTATTACTCAAACACAAAATGTGAAATAGTCGTTTCTTATTGAACATTTACCTTAACCTTATCGGAAAACTTTGGCTGAAAATGATGACGAAGAGCTTGAGTGCTCAATGAGGTATTTCAATAGTTTCCGAAATGATGAAATACCTTATCAAGCACGACTTGTACATAATAATTTCTTGAAAAAGGGGGGCTAACGGCCATCGGGTTCCCTAACGTTAAGTGATCACCGCCACCCATGAATATGTACATCACCGGAGGAACTACAGATGGATTAAGACAAGGAGATGTTTTATGAGGTTAAAACATTTCCCTGTCTTAATCCATCTACAAAATATCTTCCAAAGGTGTTGTTGGAGATGTCTTCAAAGTCCCGAATAGAAAAGGGACTGTAGAGTTATATAGGTTGACCGGCGTGTACTGAGACGTGGACCCTCACTGCGAGCACCATTAAACGGCTCAAGGTCGCAAAGGGCAAATGTCTCGCTGCGAGATCGATCAGGAATGCTGTGTTCCGTAGTAGCAATAAAGCAACCGAAATTGCCTGAAGAACTGCGGAACTTAAGTCGCAATAAGTTACAATAGTAAAGTTTTTTAAAATAGTAGTTGGTAACACAAGTTTCGGCCCTAAATCTCTACTATAAATGGTTAAACATGACTCGTTGCTTATCATTTTTTTTGTTCATGGTTAATTGCCTGCTTAGCATAGGTATTGTGTAGTTTTTATCAATGGCCTACAAAGTTGTTTGGCACGTACAAGCAGACTGCTTATCATTTTTATTATTATATTATTACTATGTATGTTACTAAAACGAGAATTAGGAATATTATCGGAAAATTGAACGTAGGACCGTCAGTCACAACCAATAACTTTATTTTTTTTATGTGCAGACTCATATTGGAGCACATACCAAAACCTCACAAAATACCACTCACGCATGGCGGAAGGGAGGCCGTAGCCCCGTCTACGCCAGCTGCCGAGGCAACTCCATCCCTGGGGAAGAGAGTCCCTCAGTTCTTCTAGCGCGCTCCTTAACATGACCCTTACTTGAGTATGAAATGCCTGAAAACCGAGCGGCTGCTTCTGGTTTGACAGCTCTCAGACCATCAGCGCGCTTCCAAGGTCGACTCAATTGAGTGGCGGTGGCCGGCCCTACTCTGTGGATCGGAATGAATATGTGTAGCATTCACTGATATTATCAGGCGTACTTCTTGCTCATTTCTTCTATTCAAAAAAATCTTCTAGAGATTTGTGCTGTATGTAGCATCAGCACGGCTAGTACGAGACTCGAGAAATTTCGAACCAAATCTGTCACGCAAATATTTTTTTTTACAGAAAACGTGTAGAATGAAACAAACAACAATTTCTCTTATTTATCACAAAAAAACATCTGTCTGCTATTTTCACATTTATCGAAAGCGCGAAGTTATAATACTTGCTAAGTTTTTTTTTGATTTTCCAATTTTCTATGCAGTTTTCTTTATTTCTCTTTCCATAAGAACCTTAAAAAATCAATCTATCAGAAAACTTAAAAAAAATTAAATGAAATTGTTAAAGTCTTTCTGGGGGGGATCGGGATTCATTTTTATAAATATATACTAGCTGCAGTCACCCGACGCCGCGTTTGACGATATTTGATAGGAGAAAATTTTATAGATTCGCGTGAACAGACATGTTGTACGGATCAATGACCGTACAATAGTTTTACTTAGGTCATCATAATTGCGACACTGCACAGTAACGTGTCATTATTTACGCGTATGTAATAAATGCTAGTAAGCAACTGTACGTCATACATGGTGTCGAATTTCACGAAATTAAATGCAAGGAATGCAATAAAAATCATAACACCCATATTGCATGATGCATTTACGTCGCGAAATTCGACACCGGATGAACCGCAATCTGGGTCAAATGGGGCAATGATTTCGAAATGCCTACCATCGCAACAACAAAATAATAGCATTGTATCTGTTCAAAATTATCCCTCAGAAATACTCCTCGCAACTGCA
>JWHW01043764.1:46788-65699 GCA_000931545.1 Papilio glaucus
GCTGGCCAGCAACGTCGGTCCGTCAGGCGGCAAACTCGCGTCGATGCTCGCGAAACGAAACATCGTTACTTCTTCGTAATGTGAATTTTGAACCAGTGAACAAATAAAACATGTTACATTCCTTCAATTTAATATTAGTTTTTCTTTTTGTCAACGATTGTGCTATATATAAACATAAAAAATAGCACATGGCTGAGACGTTTTTTCATAATTATCGTAGAATTGGATTGCAAATAATTACTTATTTAATGATACTTTTAATAAATTGATTACCAATAAGAGAATAAACATAAATCCTCATTAGACGTATCGTATAAATTCTTCATTTAAATTCAAATAATTTAAAACAAAGATCTATTCTTGATTTTACCTTTAAAAACAAATATCTTCATTGTATTTCCTACTTTGTCTAGCTACCGGTGAACCTGGGGCTTCTTTAACAATAGCAATACCGTTGGCAATGCGTGAGGCGATCTCATCGGCGAGGCTTGACTCCGGCTTACCGACCAATCAATGGTTCCAAATCGGTGAGATTTTTTTTTATTTCCTTTTGTTATCAATTGATTTTTCTTATAGTGATAATATTGTGATGAATTTAGCACTACAACTAAGACACTTTATCTTTGGTTTTACTTTGAACTAATGTGGTCCATATATAACAGTTGTGCGCGTGGCACATCGATGTACCTAAAGCCATTTCTAAAGAATAAAAATAATTTTACTATATTATAATATAGTAAAATTATTTTTATTATATACTATTTATATAATTTTACTTTTAATAAAGTGTGTTCCAAAGGAAAGTTATTTTGATATTATTTATATGAATGTTATACTGTCAGCTAATATAAGACAAAATAAAAATATTATAAACAGATTACAACAAACGAAAGTCCCAAAAGTTTAGGATGTAAAATAATCATGTTAAGACCTGGAGAACGCAACTATGTCAATTTTAAAATATCGATAGCAAATTTAAATTAGGAAAAGCTGCAAAGCAAAAGTGTAATGATTTTTATTGACTTTAAAGATACGTTAATGTTGAACTAGATGGCGTAGTTCTTAATCTGACAATGATACTACAGATAATCCGAGTCAGGTCATTGAGCCGAAAAAATGATTTACATAGGTCTATAAGTAGTGTCCAAGTTTTTAAGTTAATGGTTTTTGAACAAATTTCGTAGAAAGATTACATTTTACATTTCATTACATCTGAACTTCACTCCTACAGCATTTAATTAGCTATTTAACATTTATGAAAATTGAAAATGGAAATTATGTTTGAGTAACTCGAGTTTTATAAAAATTAACAAATATAAAAGGTTTTTTTAATAAATTCCCCAAAAAAACATAGCAAACGAGTTTTACTTGGCGACAATGAAACATGAAATGCAACACAGCTATGAATCATTCCAGAAAAAGGCGTTTTCTAGTACACGTTCCTCTCTTAAAGCTAGTCAATCAGCTCAGCTGTTAACAGTGTAAACCACAGAGCATAGCAGAAGTGATACCCTGACTAAAATACAATATCATATCTTATTTACTTATTGTTATTATTTCCAGATGGTCCGTACACCACCGAGCAGATATGTTTAGCAGCGGCTACAAAGTTTGATGACTTCAAGTATTATTAATAAATAAGATGTTGTTAAAAGAATGAATTAATTAAATTGTATTTGTAGTTTTTAGCTTGTATAATTATAGATTTTTTTTATTTCTTGTATTTAATTTAAAATTTGTATACAAATTAACAATGTAAATGATGAATACCTTTAACAGCACCCTTAGGGGATAGTAAACAGACTAATTAAGTATATGTTAGTGTGTTAGTGTTTATACGGAAAGAAGATTGACAAGAGAAATTTATGTTGCGAAAGTGAGTGGCAGTGTAGTCCGGGGTCGGCCTAGGCGTTCCTAATTAATAATTAAGTTATACCTAATTGTTTTATGTCACAGTGAGACGGCTTTTGTGGAGATTAATTTAGAATTGTAGAATGTTTAGAATTTATTACCTATGTTTATTAAATATTATCATATTATGCGTGAAATATATAAATATTGAAAAAAGTGCCTGTGACTTTGTAATAACAAATTGCAGGTAAAGTTAGTATGCTCAAAATTCGTGCAGGCAAATTCTTTGAAAATTCTACTAGAATAAGAAAGTTTTCCTTAGTAGGGGTACCTTCAGCATGCTTGGATTAGAAGTAGCACTCACTACCTAATTTTCATAAAGGTCTAATCTAAAGTCTAATACGTTTTAGCCTAGAGTTTTAGAGTTAATTTGAAGTAGACTGGAACTGCTGCAAGCATCGCCATGAAAAAAAGATCCGTAGCTTCATTCATGCATCCATAAAAATACAATAAAACGAACTCGACAGAAGTAAATTAATTCTGAACAGTCAGCAGCTTACTCTGATCTATAGGAGGAATAAAAATAAAAGGAACAAATCAATTTGACATATAAAATAAACTATTCCCAAATGGGTCCCTTACTTAGATTTACACAAATCCTTCATTACACAATTCAATCATAGAGAGATCTAGGCGTATTTCCTGAAATTGCTTCACGAACCCTGCAAGAAAACAAGCGCAAAATTTACAAAAAGTATCGTAAAAATATATGTAGGAATGTATGTTTTGACTCTAAAGTTTATTCAAATTACTGAATAACTTTTTAGGTTTATTATTGCTACGGTATTATAGTACTATAAAGTTTCATGGTTTCAAAATCAATCAAAATCAATTAACAAAATAAATGAATATTCTCTGATCATATTAAAAGAAACGAGAAGCTCTTAAAAATATTATGAGCAACTAGATGGCGCTAGTAATACAATTATTTTATATAATTTGCTATTGATAAAATATTTTTTACAAGCGTTATTTTACGTGTACGACGTTGTAAGTACTTCAACTTAATTTAGAGTAAAAAGTTTTTAGATCAATATAATAAAATTATTTACTTCCTTTCAACTTTCAACTTCTTGCGAAAGGGAAAAATGTATAAGTTAATCATCAATAACTAGATGGCGCAACATGTACTTTAAATCGCGCTATAATTTATCATACTGCGAACCGTAAGAGCGTCACCTGACGTTTGTCTCGTCGCCATCAGGAGGGTCTTAACTGACTCGACTGAACAGCGAGTGATGAATTGGGAAATGATCTCTTTGATTACACTCCGCTCGCGTCCGTCTCAACTATCGCAGAGGCGTTCGTCGAATTAACTGACGCTGTTTTTGGCCACTTATTTGATTAAAACAATATATTATGATAAGGTTAGTGCAAGGGTGATGAGTGAGCTGTGCGAATGATTTACTGTTTCTCTCTCCCTCTTTCTGTCAACATTAAAAGGTGACTAAGACGTGAGAGCAGCTATCATATTAAAATATAAGATTAATCAATAAAATATAATTAGAGTAATTAATTCAACCAGTAGTTACGGTGACATTCACAGAGCATTGTCAAGGTCATTTATGTGTTTTACTTGCGCTCCGCGAGGTGGCGGCACTGTTTCTTACAATTGCTACAATAACTAACGTTTACATAAGTTATGTAACTACTAATCCAAAAATCGTAATGATGCCTACTCCCTGAGGCTTATGCGGTTGCGCATAGTTGTAAAATGGCGAAAAAAGTCATCCAGAGTTTAATCAAACCGTAGACATGAGTTACACTAAATTATGTCCTTTACGCTTCACTAAATTTCAAGGTTATTGATAAGTTTGACAAAACAATTGTAGATGGAATCTAAATAACTTGTATTATGATATCAAGGCCGCGACGCACTGATTCCCAACATAATGTAATGATTATAATGATTTAGTGCCGTTATTTATTAATAATATTACCTTGTTTGTCTGTTCTTATATATTTAGGTATTTTTAAAATAATAAAAAACATAGGCAGTCATAAGAACTGCCGAGTGCCGACAGAAGTGAAAACTTTAAACAGGTCACGTGACAATAGTTCCAAATAAATAATCAGTAAAAATAAACCCCTGTTTGTTAACAATAAGATTGAAAATTGAATTAAAAAAAATTTCATCACAAAATAAATAAATAATCAAGTAAAATAGACTCTTTTGTCTTAACTACATAAACTAAAATTCAATAATGATTACAAGAAAAATAAATAAAAAAAGTTTGTCGAAACTGTTCCAAATTCAAATAAGCTTGTTGCATGTCGAGCACGTCGATCTTAGATTATATTAGATTTTCCCTTAACAAATATCATCTAAATTAATATCAGCGAAAGATATTCATTCAAACTGTTGGCAGAAATTTTGGGTGTCAATAAATATTTTTAGTATATAAAATAATCATTTTTATTAGCAAACGATTAAGTATTTTGAGTTTTTAATATGGCTTAAGAGATGGCGCTTTAACATTTTGTTCAAAGATGTTCAAGAGGGTAACTGAATAATTGTTTTTATCGCATAAAATATAAATGCTATAGTTTTTCTGTAATACAAACTGGATATTATAAATCAATTTAAAATTATTATGTTCATTGTTTAGTGAATTAAAGGCTGTTGAGATTATATTTTTTTTAAATAGTAATTGTATATAACAACAAAGCTTCTGTAGGATAATAAAAGGTGGCGCTGTAAACATTTACTGCAGACTTGAAATTAATTTGGATTAATCATTTTAAAAATGTGTACCAAATTGTGCGAATAATCTATTTGAATACAATACTACTCATTTTTTTAAATTAATAATCAATAACGCAAACTTCGCAGATTTTTTAAAATTTATATTTAATTTTCCGCTGAAATAGCTGTTAAGGTATTTATGACACTAAAGGTGAGATTGCAGTTTCATCGAGCAATGATTTCTAAGCTTTCTTGTTATGTATATTTTCATAATTGTTGTTGGCTGAATAATAAAATAAACAATATGAACGCCACCGCGGGTAAAGCTTGTGGTGTAATCAAATTAAAAGGACAAAAGGACGCGATGTTCGGTGATCAATCAAGTTTAGTCATTATGTCGTCCACCAGGCGGCGGCTAACCGACAGACAAACTACATGCACCTGCATACGTTTATATATACAATAAATCAACGGCCGAGGGAATTCGTTGCAGTAAATACAAACACATTAAAGCTTATCGAAGATCTGTGTCAATGCCTTCTACTAAAGTTATCATTGGTTTGTCTATTTAGCCACTAGCTCTACACTACATAAGATCTTCTAATCTTCCTAACCCCTCAAAACAGTTGACGCCTCTTCATCGCAAATGTCTGCAATAAGATGGAAAAAGTTGCAAACATAAAATTTCTTTTAAAACCGCTATATAAGTACGTCATTTCATTCTCAATGGCCAGCGACGTTTAGTTTGGTACTTTAAAAATCGTGGCCAAAGATCGTAACTAAAAATCTGATGAGCCACCACTCGGTCGACCTTTAGACGGATACAAAACAGCTGTTTTATTTTTAAAAAATCGTAAGAATTAGCTTATTTCATATGTTGTCTCTGACCTTCCTTTGGGATATAAAATACAGTTCTTGAAATAGCGCCATTATGTCAGTTGTCCATGACAGAGCGCGTGTGGCGGGCAGAGTGCGAGGCACGTAGCGACGGACAAACATACTGTGTGATATGAGACATATCATAATTACTGTGAGAAAATGACGCAACTCGACCTCTTTATTTTAAACTGTGAAAACCAGTTTCTGGAACGCTGATCAAAAACCCTCGCTTATCAGACGAAACGCGGAAGCATATTTCACTCCTGTCTTCTGTGAGGTCGTGGTATTTCACCGGTCGAGCTGGCGCATTCGTGCAACAGATGTTGTTCCTTTTCAAATTGACGGGGGAGGGGATCGATAGGAAGGGGACGAATCCTTTTTTGTGTATTAAAGGTAGGCATTGCAGGAGCAGTGGTGGCTCAGTGGTTTAGGCCCCGACTTACTGGAGGTCGCGGGGTCGAACCCAGGCAGGCGCTTAACTTTGTGTTAATTTATTTCATCACCACTGCTCCAAAAACGGTGAAGGAAAACATCGTGAGGAAACCGGCATGTCTTAGAACCACTAAATTCGAAGACATGTGACATCCACCAACCCGCACTGGGCCAGCGTGGTGGATTACAGCCCCTTCCCTCTCTCGGAGAGGAGGCCTGTGCCCCTGCAGTGGGGAACATTCTAGAAAAGGCTGATTTATTATTATATTTATTATTATTGCATCTGTACCTCGTTAGCTTGTTGCAGATGCCTACGAGTAGCGCTAATTTAATATCGGATGACCCGCTTGCTCCTTTGACACCTAGTTCTGTAAAAAAATCTCCATTTATTGTTCTTCTACTTTTTTTTGACAATTTGAATAAATAATAGTTATGCGTTTCTAGCAGTTCTCTGTTTCTAACAGATGCTTAGTCGCGAAGGTCGGTTTCAATAGGTTACATACTTATGCCTGTTTATATTTCTAATACAAATCTTATGTGTTACATAGTTACGTTGTTGCATAGATGTAGCTTACATAAAACCTCAACAAGAATTTGAAGCGCTCATAACTAAGCAGTTCGTACTACGTAGCAGCTCATTATATTATCCACGCATTTAATCCATAATTTACCAAGTCCAAAGCTTATGTGTTAGCAACGAGGACTGTTGCGTGTGAAGTGTGAAGGGCGACAGTTTGAATAGCGGACAAACAAATCGTACTAAGGACTGTTTTAGTTGAACAGTATTACATAATATGTAGCTACGCAACTTTGGAGTCTACTGCCAAGATAAATAGTTCTTGTTTTGCATTACTACCTATTATTTCTGAAAGTACTACTTTGGCTCCGCTTATTAAAGTTACCAGCTATAATAGCACGAGCTAAGCTAAAGTTCAACTTTTTGAATTCGAAAGTATTCACACTTTATTATTGTATTTCATAAATAACTTATCAAACTTATTTTGATATTAATTTCAATCATTATTAGCTACATATGTCTTATATTTCTTTAAGTTATAGTTTTTACACAATTTCATAGCCTTTTAAATTACTATAAAGGACCGCGGCGAAGGTATAAATAAATTTAACAACGTATTATGCGCACTGTAGCGACCGGACGACTCTGCGACTGTGTCCGCATCTACCGACAAATTACTTTTTAATTATTTTAAAAGTCTCAACGGTTATAAATCTAACTTTACAATGACTACGAAACGACACAGATAATAAATATTAATTATTACAGATGAAAAAAATACAAAATAATATAAAAAAGTACCAAAATTAATACGATAAACTACATCAGTAAAATTTTCAAACATGTAAGTTTTGTATTCGTGTTGCGGGAAACGAATGACTGAGCTGAATTCTACGAAATCGCCAATTGGCGACTTAGCTAGCCTAGCGGTTATGGCACCAAGCTGTTACTACGTTAACTCGTTTCGAATCCCATTGTATTGAATTAATGAAATATGTTTAAATATCACTAATTTTAAACCGACTTCAAAAGAAGGAGGTTATCAATTCGGTGGGTTTTTTTTATGTATGTACATTTATTACTCCGTGATTTATGATCCGATTTCGATGGTTCTTTTTTTGTTCGACAGCTAGTGCTCGCCTTTTGCACCGACTTCAAACCTTTTAATAGGTAGCACTTACAAATAATAGTATTTTATGAATATTAAAGGTATTAGGTTTGTTTAAGAGGTGTATTCAATTAAATCTTTATTGAGTTATTTTGTACTTTTTAGTTTTTGAAGTCGGTTTTTTTATTATTCATCTGACTTACTAACAGAATAGCGTGGTTTAAAAGATATAACTCTAGACAGTGTATTGTAGCATTAGCTTCTGTACAATACATTAAGATGATGATGTAATATTAACCTTAATGTATTATTTAGGAGGAGGCATCTTCAGCTACACCGGGCTCGAGGCGGCAGGGCGCAGAGGGCGCCTAGCCTAACCCTCTTAAAGAGTAACTAAGCTCGAAGGCTCCCTTGGGAGCCTCGGCTCGGCCGTTACTTTATTATTATAACCGGATTGGGAGGCCGAGCTCTTATGTCGATTCGGCAGACGCTCCATGAACTGACTGGTCTCAAGGGCCCCCGAGAGGCTGGGCCTAGACCTAGGCTTGGGCTGCTACTCATTACGCGTTTAGGATTCCAATTCGAGGGTGCCTGAGAGGGCCGAGCCTCGGCTCGATCCGTAGCCATTATCGGATTACAAGTATTACTACAGCTAATATTACTACCACTTCGGAAAGCGTTAGCGCTGAGAGAAGAAGTGGCGGAAGAAATTCCAGCAACGCTTCTATCATTAACGAGGGAGAATACCACGGAATAACCATGGTGCCCCGGTGACTCTGCGCAAAAACCTATTTACAATCACCAGAAAACGGTGTATTTGTTTAGGCCCTAAACAAATGTGCGCGAATACCGGACTAGCATACGTCATGATGAATTGTCACGTTGTTCCGCAAGGAGAATTTACTCTTTTTGTTGAGAGACTAAGAGAGAAAGAGAAAAAAAAGAGAAATAATAACAAAGAAGACTACGGAGTGTCCGGCCGCTGCGCTAACGGGGCTGTCTGAATCACACGGAGTGGGAATATGAGATTTACACAAAACTTGTTGGCTCGTTATTAAATAACAAAGAAACAAATAAACGTGTCCGCGCCAAGCACGGGCTCCGTCACAATTTGTAGTTACTTCATTATAGCTATAGGGTTGCCACTTTAATCCTTTAGGCAAATTAAAAGAAAAAAAAGACTGTGCGTAAACTCTTCATTGCCGAATTCACTGCCGGATCGAGTTTTTCACAAATTATACGACGACTTACGAAAATATCTTACAAAATTCTTTAATAACATGATGATGTCTATGCTGTCGATGAATGACGATCAGAGAGAGACCAATGACATGACGGGAAGGGATGCGCCCGACCAATAACTGTCCTTTAGGCATTTGACTATCTCGAAAATGTACTTTGATCACACTGGTAAAACAAGACGCAAGTGCAACCAATTCCCGAGGAGGGTTTTTGTCAGTCGGCCGGCCGTAGAAATAGCTAAAACCTATACATTCATATTGTGCGGACCCCACACGAGTGAAAAGGGCAGGTAGCTAATGATGTTGTTTGTTGAATTAAGTACTTGTAAATCAAAAAATCTTAAATTGTCTGATTACTCAGTCCTCCGCACAGATTTGTAAAGGACATATTCTGGACTAGGAATGTGTTTGGCACAGCCCTGTGTCCCAAATATTTGCAAACGAAGTTATCGTGAGGAAAGGACTGTAGTCCGGCCCGCGCGCGCCGAAACAAACAAACTAGCCGGGTTCGAATCCGAGCGGAATGTAATAACACAGTTATTTTGTAAATAACGAGCATAATTCTTAATAGTATATATTCTTATTTAATAATATTAAAGTAAATTATTGTTAACATAGGCATTAAAGTCCCCAACAAACATGACCATACCGTTGCACCACTTTCAAGGTCACTTCACTATTAGTCTGTTTCACTTCATTTTAAATTTAATAAATACATTATAATATAAATACACACACAACATAATTAACATATTAGATTACCATCTTACGAGTACAATGAACACGGCGAATTCATAAATTTATAACCTCAAAAATCTCAATATCATCCTAACTAAAAATATAAATGCGAATGTGTGTTTGTTACGCTTTCCCGCGTAAACTACTCAATCGAGCATCATGATGAATATATATTTTCATAAGTACGTAATAAAGGACATAAGACTACGACACTTTTTATAAAAAAAAAATGTTTTCTTAAGGGCTAAGAATTAATGTTGGCTTATGATCGTCCGATGAAGAGTTTGTGGAATTTGAATAGAATACAACGCCATCTTTCGTTTCAGTAAGTAAATACTGAAGATGTATATACTTATTGGACCTATCGCCTCTACTACGACAGCTTATTGGATATGGATAAAATTTTGCATAGAGATAGATTGTCTGGAATCCTATAGGCTTTTTATCTCGGGAAAATATACGGTTCCCATGGGTTTTTTTTTGTTTTTGCAGGTGCACCTATAGATCCCGAAACGGTTACCCGGGCGAAGCCGGGGCGGATCACTAGTGTATTATCTGTTGCTAAACTATTAATAAGAACAATGTAAACTTCTGGTACACAAAATGTATTCTATCTATATATCTTTATTATTCATAATAAGTCTCACGAATTAAAACTTATTTTACGTATTATATCGCGTTTGGCATTGGCATCATACATGGCCGCTGCATAAGATACATGGTTCATGTTTTGATATCTTAGTACTGTCAAATTTTAATCATTAATTCTTGCCCAATTTATCATCGAAATTGTTAGAGTTTTCTAGATTTTTTTAGGACAGGAATCCGTGTGGCTGTTTATCTCTCTGAGGCTCTAGCGCTATTAAACCTACCCCCACGTCCTACTTTCAGCTTAAATCTATTTCTAACGTACAATTAACGTTTCCTCCGAGCATATACATAGTGATAAAATGTTTAATATTTATAGTACACTATAACAACTTTGCCATCAAAGAATTTAGGGAAAGTACGTATGCTACGCAACTATTTTTAAAATTTTTCCCCACCCAATGGTAGTATATATTGGCCCGAAGTATATTCCAAGACCCTCCTTATCCTTCTGNNAAATTACCACTTCTTTATGGAGCTAATGTTATTTAGTGAACGGAAATCTTAATTATGATATAAGATACAAACTGTGAGAATAATAGACGATTATTAATTGGAATAATAGATTCCTTGTGTCGATTTAAGATACGGTGTCTATTATCTTTTAATCACGTAATTAACAAACCACAGACTATTTAAATATGTATTTGCTATAATCATTTCGAAGTCTGTAATTTTACGGCAAATTAGAACAAAATTGATTAACATAAAAACCAATTATACTTGACACTTGCTTAAATAATTGACGTTAGTTACCGAATTCACGATTATAGTAGATTTTTTATTGAATGAATTGGCAAAAGAGCAATCAGTCCATCCGATGTTAACGGACCATCGAAACATACAGAGAACAAATGTTCGGAAGAACTGTTTGGCACAACTGCCGCTGAGTTTCGTCATCTACTTCAATGTGATTCCTGTGGTACCGTTGTAAACTGTAAAGATTCCGAATCCTACTATAGTTGTAGTGATGCAACACTACACAAACAGTTTGTGTCAATTTGTATTGGTTGGGGTTTAGGTCCAATATTCTTAGATTAGGGCAGACAGAGACAGAGAAAGATACGATAAGTATTATTGAAGTGAATCCTTCTTCAGCCGCGTTAGGTGATATTTGGTAAGAAAAAAATCTTATAGGTGCGCGCGAACAACATGTGCAGCATGCTTATGCTTATTTGAATTTGGAACTGTTTGACGAACTTTTTATCATTTATTTTTATTGTATTCAAATTTTAATTTTATTGTTTAGGTACAAGGGTTTATTTTTGAACTATTGTGCCTGTTTTGAGTTTTCGCTTATTTCGGCTGTCCGTATGGCTGCTTGTGTTTTTTACAGTCTTATCGATGTTGTGTTGGCGATTGATCGTCATTGATTGCAAATGAGTGTTCCGCAGAGCGTGAAGCCGTCACGTGCAACGCGAAGGCACTACAACCACCATCGCGGGTCGGCAGCGGCGAGGTCACGGACTGCAGAGCATTACAGACCTGCACGTTACAGCTGCGATATCAACATGAGTTAGAACAAAATAATCTTTCACTAGTGATACTCACTAATACTCTCTGATACTCACTGATACTCTTTGATACCTAGAATGTTAGTAGATACTACTTAAATGCCTGGGTACAATATATTTTCTAGACACATAGACGCTATATAATATCTAAAATATATAGTATGTTCGCGAGGTCGCGAGCTAGGCGTGATTCTTGTCACGTAATCACTCACATTACATTAAAAAGAACCTTAGTAAAAAAATACGCTCACTTCAAAGGACATAGTATCAATGAAACAGGTATCGTGGGAAAACGCAACGTATCGTGTTATTTTGGTTTATTTTGTTCTTAATATCGAAAAATCTATTGCAATTGTTGACTCGACCAGGTGTTACCTCAATATACAGAACACCGGCTTGCGGTAAGTGTAGCCATTTTCAATAATTGAATAAAGTATTAAGTAGAATTTAAGCAGCTTTTTATCACGGGAATATAACATTCTTGTTGCAGTTGAAGATTGGGTGGAAGTAGAAAGTCAGACTGTCCTCTGCGAAAACAACGTGAAGAGGGATCTCGTACTACTTACGACAAAGCGTCCGATATTTGGTTAGAGGAATTTATATTTACATTGGCTAGGGGAAGTCTGTCCAACTTATTTTATTATACAGAACAAAACCGTCAATTTTCGTGCAATTTTTTTTTGTTGTAGTTATTGTAGTATAATCCACTAAGATGTAAAATTAGAGTATTATTTGTTGAATATAAAAGTGTAGGCGAGTATGCCTTGTTTCACAGCAAGATATAATTTTTGTAAATAAATAACCGTCATTTACAAACATGGCGGTCATTACACTTTTTGTACTTTCATCGGAAATGTTGTCATTTTGTGGAAATGAGATAAAGTAAAGTGAAATTGTCTAATATGGATAACTAATGTTACAAGGTAAGATTTTTTACCAAAAAAGTTAGATGTAGGGGGCTACTTTTTCGAAACTCCACGTCTGGCACGTACTTTGCGTGTGAGCGGGACATGTATCACTACAGCCGACCTCCTCGAAGAATCCCAGGAAGCCTTAGTTATTGCTGTCGGTCTTCGGGAGGTCTCGGTGAGCCGAGATATTTAACCCTGGATACAAACATTGCAAGGCTGTGACCCATGTTATATTTTTCTGTGACTTTTTCAAATGTAGTAACTTTCTCGAGGACCGCTTGTTAATCTTTAGCGTGGCTTCTCTGCTTGTCTGCTGTACACAAGTTGTTTCAAAAGTCATAGTGAAGGGCGTATCTTCCCTCCAACACCATCGATCTTAAGTACCCAGGTGGTAAGGTGACGACAGGCTCTGGGCCGAACGTTTTGCTGCAGGCTAAGCATCATTCATAGGGCATCCACAATTTTTTACAATTACGTCAAGTATATAATTTGTCCCGTAGATGAACTCACAGTTTTTTTTTAAATTAGTGCGTTCGAATAAGTTCTGTTTGGTGATTGGAATTGTACTTATATAAATGTAGTCTTCCTAATAAATAAAACGTCGTATCAGCCGGAGCAGCGGCCAGCGTGTGCGTTACGCTACGGCAAAACATCCTTGGAACATAAAAAAGCGTAGTAAAGAGCCGCCTCTATGAGATTTCTATATAAGCAGTCAGCGGTGCTGGAAGGCATCAGTCGCTGAGTGGCCGCTGAACCTTCACCACTGCAACAAAAAACCTCTCAATTCAATCACTATGAAATTCTTGGTAAGACTTCTATTGTTTAGTTTAAAGATCAAAAATTCTTTATGGGATTGTCAAAACATTATTGTCATTTTTATGTAATTTAGGAATTTAATATTTATTCATTATGATTTAATATTTGTTTATTATTATTTAATATTTATTTATTATTATTTTAGTTTTATAAAAAAACGAGACACTAAGCTAGTGATCTAATAAATTACTATAGAAGTTCATTGTTTTGCATGATCCTCATGTATGTAATTTATTGCAGGCTAAATTCAATTGTTTAAATAGAAAACCAGATCCAAAAATATATACAAAAATGGGCATAATATCATCGATGTGGACTAAATATATATTTTTTTGGGTTCATTAAATCCGGATAAAACCAGATGACTGTTACCCGTTGTCATGGGCAAGCAAGCCATCGCGACGCGCGATATTATGCGACTAGTCGCGCAAAGTGCAAGGAATACTTGATATTTTCGAGTAGCGTTGAATCGCTTTGTCGCTTTTTTCATTCACTTAGGACAAAGGGTCAAAATGCTATAGTGCGGTTATTAGGACGTGAGAGTTTTTTTAAACAATACGAGTGCCGAACGCGAAATTTTATACAATCATATGTAATTGTAATTCTGTGGATTTCATCAGAGAATACGAAGCCTCACGTACGCACCATCCGGAGAAGTGTTAAATTAGCATAACACTTCCATCCCTGACGCT
Source organism: Papilio glaucus (assembly GCA_000931545.1). NCBI lineage: Eukaryota > Metazoa > Arthropoda > Insecta > Lepidoptera > Papilionidae > Papilio > Papilio glaucus. The sequence continues at coordinate 60,882 of JWHW01043764.1, forward strand.
TTACCCGAGGGTTGTTTGGCCGATTATCATAATTCGAGGCCAGTATATCAGGCCCTAATGTTTGACGTAGCCTAATTTGAAAGCTAAACGGCGGGAGCGCAGTTGGTGGAGATTGTAGATAGTCTACAATTTTCACAAATTGTGTAAGAGGATTTTATAGCAGAGAAAAACTCTGCGCTCCAAAATTTAAATTGCCTCATCCAGGAATTTGGCTTCCTTCGGTCTAATTCGGTCCTCGTATACTTCTCTCAGTACATATGTATCTTCTGAAACATGTTATGTATAATTATTACCTTACATCCCATCAGCGATGCACGTCCTTTATATGTTATAAAAGTACATATATACACAATGCATATAGCATACGTTCTGATTAAATCTTTTAATAGAGTTACCTATGGTCTTGTCTTAATTGATTTATTGTTTCTTGTCTAATTAGTAAACAAAGGTTTTCTTAAACAGTACTTATTAGATTTCTTAACGACTTTAATCAAAACAATAGTGTCTAATGAATGACAGGAAATTGGCAACATCGTTGAATAGAAAGGCAAAATGTTTTCCCAAGTCCGAAAAATAGCAGGATATTTCATAAGTGTCTTAAGACAATCGAACATTATCAAATTGGACCCAACGAAGCGAAACTTTGTTAAGCTAAGGAAGTGATCTTGACTTGCGTTTGCGCCTGGTGTGTCATTGGCCCGTAGCTGTAATGTGCGTGACACACCCGGCGTGTCTGTGTAACTGTTGCCATTGTTTTGGAGTTCAAATTACGTAATTGATTCATTAATGATTTGTCTTTATTTTGCATTTTTTTAACTTTTGGGAATGTAATGTGTTAGATAGCATCGGCGTTCAGTCAACAGTCGTCCACTGCTGGGCAAAGCCCCCATTAATCGCCACAAAGATCATTCCCAGTCCTCATCCAGTACACTAGATCATCGTTCCATGATGTGGGAGTCCTATCTACGCTGCATAAAACTGTACGTGGCCGCCATCATAAAACGTTTTGTCTCTTTCGGCTTCCGTGTCCTGCACTAAGTACCTACATATTTGTAATTTATTAAACCTAATTTATTATTTACTAGCTTATTGCTGTGCTGGCCATCACTGTGGTGTGCGCCGACCAAGTAAAGAAGACCGAGAAGCGCGGTCTTCATGGTATCGGGTACGGTTACAGCGGTCTCGGCTACGGAGACAGCGGCTACGGCGGCAACCTCCTCGGCTACTACAATGCTCCCCTGTACAGCGGATATGGTGAGACTTACTGCCTCGGAGTTACAAGGAAGCCCGACTTTTCAATGCGATTAAGTGCGATTCTGGATTTTATATTCAAAAATTCGGGCTTCATTTACTAAAGAAGATAAGTTTGAATATTTCTTTGGCTAATTTGAAACACAACAAATTCTAGATAGTTCAAAGCTCAAGAAATACAACTTCCAAGTGTAAATTGACCAAAAGATTTCGAGTCGCGGCGCGCGCACGTCGAGTGCCACTTCTTCGTATTCAAAGTGTTGATTCCCTCTCATAAAGTAGTTCTGAATAAAATTCTCACCGAAGTTTGTTTCTTTGACTCATTGTCGATTCTCTCGGATACATTTAAAGAATTCTCTCGGCGTTGTTCGCCGCCATCAACATTGGATATAATGTTTTATTCTTCTTTCAATTTACAAGCTCACATTGGTGTCGGAGACTTTCATTTGAAACGGTTCGTTTTGTATTCAGTGAGAATATAAATACAAATGCCGTTAGAATATTACTGTCTCCACATTTTGATGTAATTTAGTTTATGACTTAAGAAGCAAGCAGACTAGCGTGTATGCGTAGAGGTATTGTAAAAAGCAATAAAGTTGCCATTACGGACAGTAATAAATTAAAATCAGAAATCTTTGCATACCTCTATGAGACAAGTTTACGAGCACTAGTTAGTACCGAATACGAAAATAGTGTTAGATTAAACGCCCGGTTTTTAAGAGACTGATCAACAGAAAAATTTGCTAGCTGTTTACGATCAAATGTGAGTTGCTAGAAGAATGATCACATTTTTTCTTTAAACTGTAATTAATTTGACATGGCCGTTAACTTGACAGGAGTGTTAATTGAATAAAAAATTGACAAGTCTCTCAGGTTAGTCTGCCGCTTGTTCGGAATTGGAAATCTGTTAACACGCAAAAGCCTGTGAATCATTAATATTTGCCATCAATTTAGTATAGTAATTAACTATTTCCCTATTAACTTATCACCTCAGTGTCTATCAAGCAGTCATCGAAGGTGACACAGTAAATGATAATTATGCGCGTTGTCGTGCCAAGGCTTGACGTTTCCCACGTTACCTGATAGAATAATGACTGCAGCATTGTGCTCACATATCTCTCATATTCACCAATTAAAAACACATACGAAATTTTATAGTTAACTAAAATTCATAGTTATAGTAATACAGTTTAACTAGGTAATATAGGTAGGTAACATATAAAGTCCTTTAGTATTAATTTAATATTTAATAGCAAGTAGCCAGAACTGTCAACGTCGTCAACGATTGATAAAAACATATTTATAGACATATCGGTATTTATAGAAATAAAATATATAGATTACCTACACTTTGCGAGTGCAGGTAATAGATTACCCACACTTTGCGAGTAAACGTAATATATCCTACAATTTGCGTGTATACGTAATAGGTGAAGATATATGAAAGATGTAAAATTGTCGAAATAAAGGCGTGAATTTTTGTTTTGGATAGTAAAGAATCTTGAATTTTCAATATGTACAAATTTCAGAACTTTTTCAATTAGTACGGGTTTCAAATAAACAAAGACTAATGAAATCCTTGAAAAAATTCCACCTGAATTAAGGGACACTTCTTAAATGTTCACAGCAACTTATTTGTTGTTTCCAACTTTTTAGTTGAAGCAACTTCAAAATTCCCGACGGCAACCTTGTTGCTTTAACTCGACTTTTGCTTATCTTTTCTAGTTTGTTGAGAATTTGAACAAATTCGTCGATAATAATTTATGGGAGGCTGGTTATATAGGCGGCATAACATGAAAAAATTGTTAGACAAACCGAGTCACGTGTAGCCTTCAATTGTGTTTTCTTTTACATCAACTCAATTCAATTATTCCAAGTATTTTTCTCGTATCTATTTTAAAAGAGACTAATTTCCATAAAACACGATACAGAGACAGTTGGCTTCAATTGACGCGGTGTTCTTTGCCTTATTTATTTGCGTTCTTTTTTGTTTTATTTTATGTACAATGAAATAGTATTTGGAAGATTTATAATAATAACAAGGAAAAGACGAGAAAAATAGCGATTAACTCAAAAATAATAAAGGAAATTTTTGCGTTAATTGTACGCAGATTTTTGAACAAATATTAATGGAAAATAAAGATATTGGAAATAAAAAATACTGCTGAATCTAATAACATTATTGTTAATAAATTTGATGTTAGCGTTTGAAAGAAAACAGTAGCAGGCCCTATCAATGACACAATATCGCATTAACCTTAACATTGAACATTGTATTAGCGCTCGCTCGTGCGGTACAGCGGAGGCTGTGCGGTACAGCGGAGGCTGTGCGGTACAGCGGAGGCTGTGCGGTACAGCGGAGGCTGTGCGGTACAGCGGAGGCTGTGAGGTACAGCGGAGGCTGTTCTGTCCAGTTGAAAGAACTGGTTACAGTTGACTTGTTAAGATATAAAAAAATAATTAATGCCTTCAGTAAAATTATAGTATTCAATACAAATAGTTTGTCTGTTTCGACTCTTCACTACAGAAAAGATCTGTCGTGCAAACTATTGTAACAAAAATTGTGTGACTTTTTTTAACGAAATGAAATTGAAAAAAAGCATATTTGTTGTGTACTATTCGTATAATCTTGTACTAGTTTAAAATTTAAAGTTTCACATCACAGTGAAAAAACGATGGGTAATATTTATTTCAAGAATTTTATTTTAAAATTTTGAACACAATGTTGTGTAATACGTTTCTAAACAACTAAAATTATTTCCCTTAAATAATCACAAAAATTAATATTTATTTTCTGGACTTAAAAAGCAATTTCATTATGATTATTTATCATGCAATAGAATTATAATTCGAATTTTATAGAATTTTTAAAATCAAGACCACAAGTACCACGTAAGTGCGAAACACATTCATTTTCAAACAGAATACATAACAAATACTTATTTTGAAACATGACATTAAGATCGTAAAATTCTAAAATATCAGTTTGGGTTTGTTCGTTTACAAAATGTAATTGTTGTTCCTAGATGCCCCGGTTGTAGCCAGCGGTGTCGGTGCTTACGGATATTCCGGTAAGTGTGTGGGGGGATTTTTTCGGACGTAAAAACTGTAGCCAAAACCTATACAGTATGGGCTACAATCATTCTGTGCCGACCCTACATGAGTGGAAAAAGAGCAGGGAGGTGATGATGAAGTAAGAAAGATCTTAAATGTTGTTCTAGATGAAGAAAATAATATATTTAATGTGAATATGAGTTTGTTTGTTAAACTCCATAATGACTTTAAACCAATCGTCATGAAAATTTTGCACACATTACCTTTTATCCTGATAAAGAAAACTCCCCCGGGGATAGGAAAATAAAACTTAATATATGTTGCCATGGCAACGCATGACGCGACAATGACATATTTTTGGTATTTTGTTACTTTCATGACAACCAATAATAAACTTTTTGACATTAACGGAATATATCCAAGATGTGATCCATCAAAATCTTCGAGCGAGGAAGATAAGAAAAGAATGCGTGCAAATCCACTGGTGTAGCATAGTATATACTGTGTTTAAAA
>JWHW01043797.1:9629-41761 GCA_000931545.1 Papilio glaucus
CACCGCGCCCAGCGGCAGCGCCAGCGGCTGCGCCAGAGGCATCGACAACGACACGCCGCGGTTCAGCGACGGCTGAAATACAAACACATTCACATAAATAAAAAACAATTAAGTAGTAAACTAATTTGCAGGCATACCTACTTGAAACTTAGATTATGTTTACGAATAATTAAACACGTACGTCCATAACCCGGAGGGCTAGACATAATTTACAGATTTCCATTTGGCACGGTTCTTACATACCTCTCCAGCTTCATCTACATTCATTCATGGTGTCGGTTATGGGAACACGTAATACCATCTTTCTTTAGTATGTCACCAATATGGTGGGTATAAGTTCGCTTAGGACATCCACTACCAACTTTCTTTTATAGCAGAAGGTGGCAAGCGAGCAAACGGTTCTCCAGATGTCAAGTGACTGCTATACATAGGCATTTGCAACAAAGTAATGAGTTGCAGATGCGTTGCCTACCTTTATTACATAGAGTTAAACAAAAAGCGTATATTTCCTTTTCCTGTTTATCTTCTCGCACGTTAAGTCCTCTTCCCCTTCCCATCCTTTCCTTATTAGCAAAGGATAAGAAGGGAAAGAGGACTATAATTGGGCCTCTGGCACCTCACTCATCAGAAGATATCTATTTATTATTTATCTACGCAGAAGATATCTACTTTACGCTTATCTTCTGTGAGGTCGTGGTAATTCACCGGTCGAGCCTGCCCATTCGTGTAACAGATGATATTGTTCCGAGCTCTACCACTATTAACTATCTACAGCCACAATTGCAGCACAATTTCTTGTCAATCTTCATTCACTCATCCTTTCAATATGGCCGAACCACCGAAGCATACCTTTCACAATTTTATCGTTTTATCATTACAACGAAATCTTTTAAGCCGCAATTTTCCGTTACAACACTGTTTTTTTCCTTTCTTCCTTCCTTCTAATTATTCAGAGACACGGCTAGCATACTTCTCACAAACCGCATCTCAACTACATTCATTTGCATTTTGAAAATAAATAATACAATTTTTCCTTATCTAGTTTCAGAATAGTTTCGTAGTAATTGTGTCTGTACAAATGGACCGGCTGGACCGAGGAAGTACGAAGAAAAAACACGCGAAAGAGTCTTAATTTAAATATGTTAATTGTTTCTAAATATGAAATTTAGAAATCTTCCTAATAATGTGTGCCAATTCATGATGTATCTTAGTACGTCCTTCATTGTCAGAAACATCAATTCTCTAGTAACACCGTCGTAGACTCTAAAATGGACAATGATCGATAAATCAATATATTTCATAAACTAAGTATATTTAACCTATTATAAGCTTTCATTTTGCTGCAATTCTCTTGGGTCAATCAACAGCCCGTCCGAACAAGTAAGAAGGGGTGGGGGAGATATATATTATTCGATCTGGTCTAGGTGGTAGGAGTCTACTGAAGGTACAAGGGATCTTTGTGGCGAATCACGGGAGTGGCATAGTAAGACCACAGCAGTGGACGCAGTGAATGCCTGTTGGTTGCAATGTTTTGGTTGCATCTGACAGATGTACTGTACTGTGCTGTGTAGTTATTGTACTTACCATGGCAAGCGCCGCCTGCGCGTCGTACTGCCCCGAGGCGCGTCGGCCCTCGCGCTTGTTGCCCTCGATGGCGGCGTCCAGCTCGCTCCGCGTTGACAGGTTCTTCTTCTCGCACTCGTAGTCGTATAAGTATTTCATGTATCTGTATATAACAAATACAATCGGTTAATATATGTAATTAAAGAAAAGTGGTCGATAAGTAACTAGCGGAATATCTGCGACCTCACAGAATATGGTCTTGGTGTAGAAAAACAGTTCCTGAGTTTCGTCTGATATGTGAGATGTCTAGTAGTCCAATTCCAACCCATTTACTTCAAATCTGTTAAACCTTTTCCTAGTTAACATAAAATAAATGTAATAAATTTGCTCTATGTTTTTAGGTACAAACTACACCTTACTAGATACATCTCAAAGTTGTTTATAAAAGCGCTTTCGGCATTCCGACAGACGCTCAAATCCACAACGTTTATTGTCACACATGACACTTAAACCTCCGAGCACTATATTATAATACAGAATGAATATCATAGTGCCGCTTTCATTGTACATATCGGCGTATACCGTGACAAGCCTTTAAATCATATCTCTAAACTCAATGAAGATCAAACGCATATCCTTCATTAGTATAATAAAACAAGCCATTACATCCCTAATCCCATTTAGGCCAAAGTCAATCTTACAAGAGCACATTGTCACCGTTCGTTGCCATCACTCACATGAACTCTTCATATATTTAATGCGAGAACACAATGGCGATCTTTGAGTCGCCCGACGCGCCGTAAAAAACTGGCTACCTTTTCATAAACTGTCAAATGGATGAGTTGAATTATACGACATTCGTCATTAACGGTTATATGATTTAATGCACGGGTCAACGGCGTTGGCTCCACAACAACCAATTTCTTTTTTTATGAGAAATATTATTTACTAAATATAAACAATACTTAGTAATAGATTCAAGAAATCTATATACGGGGAGCTATAAGCATCTACATCAAGTGTAAACTCAGAATATTTTGTTAATTAAAGCGAACTGATCTTCCTCATTAGTATGGGTCGTCACATACTTTTTAAATGTCCAGTTAGATCATTTTTAAGGATCAAATTGGAATCACTTCAGAAACCAGAAAGAACTATACATTCTTAATTTAAAAGACTTTTAATACGAAGAAACAGTTTTTTTTTCTCCATTAAACTTTACAATTAATTTAAAAAATTCCCTATGAAAAAGAAGATGCCTTTGAGAATACCTTTAGGAATTAGAATCAAGATAGTAACTGTGACCATTGACCTAGTGCAATGCCAAAATTAACGTCATAACGTAGTAAATGGTGACAACAGCGCCGAGTGAATTTTTTACGTAACTGTAAACAGTAGTCGCAGAACTGCGTTCAAAGAAGTAGCAGAGACAGCACAAACCAGCCTCGGAATCCACGCGTCATGCGTAACGGGCCCACTTTGAATTCTAAATGTAAGACACCTTTATGTTGGACCGACAATAGACGAGGTGAAGGAACTGTGTTGAATGATAAATGGGAAATTATATCGGCCGAGATGAGTTAGAGGATATTAATTATGAAGTTGTCATATTGTCGCGATGGACGTTCACGTACGTGGCCATTGTGGACGACGCTTTGTCTCCAGCTCGTGAGAATTTGAATGAAGGTACAAAGACGCTGTCGAATACGGAGCGAGCTCCCGGCTTGTTTTAGGACCACACAGATAATATAGAACCTTTTTTGATGTATATTAGAAGACTCGAATAGAATCTGAACGGAGCGTAGCAAGAAATAAATCTATACGGTCTAATGGCGTAAAACGAATTCAGGATACATGGAAACATTAATGTCAAGTGAGTAGTTAATGTTTACGTTCTACATCTATTTTAAGTCGAGTAAGTAACGCATGTGGAAGTCCATTTTATACGGCTGGGCATAAGCATCTGCAAACTTTACAAGATATGAATACATCGGTATATATTTAGATGGTAACAAAAATCAGATTCAATAACTCCTTGTTAGGCTAATCAACAGATAAGTTAGCTAACTATCAAATGTCATTTGACTTGCTAGAAGCATGAACATCCCTCAAAATTATATCACAATTGATCGGACATTTGACAGCTAGCTAGCTGACCATTCCGATGATCAGCATTTCAGAAACCCAGCGAAAGTAAAATAATTAAATCTACCTATTGCTAAAGATAAAATACAAAAACTACGTAGAGGTATTCCTTATTGGATTCTTTCCAATAAAGAATGATTACCTTCCAATACATTAAATGTTTTACAATCGTCCACAGACGCAGAATAATCCGCACAATGGAAAGTTAGCAAGAACAACTCACTGTGTGCGAAGTGTGAACGCGGCGGAGGTGATAGAGGAGGGCAGCCGCAGTCCCTTGATGATCTCCTGCCATAGCTTCTTGTTGATGACCTCCACGAGGCCGCCGCGGGCTATCACCAGGTTGTACAGCTCGTACAGATCGAGAACCGACTTCGCCATTATCGGCAGCCGGTTTATGGGAGTGCCTGGAACAATGAAACGTTACATAGACAAAAAGAAAGGAAAGCAGTATATTGAAGTTACGACAATTGCCTAGAAATAAATACTAAAACATCCCATTTTTATTCGTAATGTCGAGGCCGTTTCGTTGAAAAACAAAGATTTTAGAAGCTGCTGTTGGTATTAATAATTTTGAAAGATATGAACTAGACACACAATGTAGTAGAACAAATACTTTATTGTAGTAGAACAAAAAGCAGTCCAAATAGGATAACGTACAGACCCTAATAAAAAAACAAACATTAGAAAGCGAAAACATCGTACTTATATCTTTCAACTACAGTCGAAAACAATTTTAATAAATTTATAGTTATCTGGCTCAAGATTGTCAGGCGTTAAATTGTAACAAAAGTTTTACCACCGTCTACTTTGTTCGAATCAAAACACGTGATATTTTCAATGGGGGCTATATACAGTGTTGATGTTTTTTAGTCCAGCAACAAGACAAGGAGCGAGCACACATCAAAGCGATACGAACGACGAGGAAACGATTGCGGCGGGCGAGCGTCGCGCTGTAAGTCAGATCGTTGCGCGCTCCGGCCGCTGTAAAACCCTTTACAGCCGCGCCGGGTAAGGGCCGTAAACCCCGTAAAATCCGTAAAGCCCGTAAAGCCGGGAGAGCGTGCCAAATCGTATCGCATCGCATCGCAAGATCGATGATTTACGAGCGCAGATCGCCGGCGGTTTACGAGGCGCGTTGCCGGCATTAGCTCCGCTAAGGTGGCCGCGGAAGTAGTCGTCCCAGCTAGCGGACGCCTTGTGCCACTTAACACTTGATTTACAGTAATTTGGCGGCTAAACAACGCAAAGATTACATGACGTCGAAGCGTTGAACCTCACGCTTTCTAGTGTTAAGAAAGACACACACGCTCGTGTACATATCACTCTCTCCCTCTTTTTTTATATGAAATTCTCTGTTTCAATTCAAAACAATTCCCGTCCCACAGTAGACTAGCATTTTGGCTACTAAGTGACTTTATTGACCACAGAAAACAAATCAATTCTTTAGCCCATTAATTTTATTTATGTTAAATACGTGAATAATATTGTTTTAAACGTTAGCCTTTCGAAAAATACTCCTTAATAGCGTAATAGTTTGGCAGTTTACTCCTTAAGAATCGATTTTCATATACATATAAGCCCCGGGTATGAAAACTTATGAGTAAAATCAAACTAAGCGTTACATGAAAAACGTTACGCTATCCCATGCGCAACGTATCTTGTTTTCTTGGTATGTTATGTATTTTGGCGAATTCATTGTACAATTAATACAAATAAATGTATCATGTATGCTTTAAGTAATATAAAATTTGCCCTCATCTAATAATCTATGTATTTTATAATAGTTCGTAAGGAGTAAACTCCAGTCGTGTGTCGGAGCTAAGACACGCACATGTTTTTTTATAGAATTACTTTATTTATATAATTTAAATAACTTTATTACTATTATTAGGCTTTCGAATATAGATTACTTTACCAAAGACTTATATTATACTGCAATAGAATGTTGGATTTAATCCTACAAACTTACGTTACACAACGCGTAATCTAAACCATTAAGCTGTTGGAACTTCACGAAGTTATTTCCTTCATTAAAATCAATAAGGCTTCTAAGTTATGTTAGATATCGAGTAGGTTATGTAGCGAAGCGGGGAGCGAACCCATCCGGGCTCGACGCGATCGTTTATTGATGAGAGCGAGGCATTAACGAATGCCTAAACGCCTATTTGTCAGTACGCCTTCCCGTCTGCACTTAATCATGGAGTTGGTTATCTGAAACGGTTGGGGAGCTTGGTAGGTGGGGGGCTTAGCAGATGGGGGCGAACGTCGCCTCTTCTGAGATTAATTACCGGTTTCACGTTCGAAAGGAACTTCGGGTGATGCGATGGAAAAGTAAATGAGGAAAATGAGATAGGCCTGTTAAAGTCACTCTCGTGATCGTACATATTGCTGCTCACGTGAGTTTTATCTATGATTAAATACTAATAAGAAGTGTAACATATTGTTATAAATGATTGGTAAGATAAAAGTATATATTTATTTAAGATAACTTGTCAAGACGTAATTGATAAAGGAACACAGAAATGTTGATATACAATAATGAATCATAAATACTTCAAATACTTATTCAATATTTAAGTTGGTAAACTTGCACATCTTCTACTTGGAATGTAATTAATGAAGTTGTCTTTCTTTGCAAAGACATTCAAAAAAATTGTTTGACGATTGATAAAATGTGATTTGTTTGCATTGGTTCAATGTGTAAAAGACCATTAGCTATTGCGATTTAAAAACTAGATCATTACAAAACACGCTTGTTTTATAATTTCTCAAGATAATATACTTATAGTAAGTACAGTATTAAAATTACTTATACTAGGAAGGGAAACATGCACAAAGGGCAAATGAGCGATCGCGTGCTGATCGACCGAGCTAATGATAAAGCACGGCCGGCACCGCGGCCACCGGCTAATTGTTCCTAAACCGAGTAGCGGAGACGCGGAACGTGTTATCAGACACGGAGCCGGCGCAAAGCGACCCGTTATCCGGATAAATAACAACTCGGTTGCGAGAAGCGGCGGACAAAAGCTATTGTTTATGAAAGCGATCAGCCTAATAACGATTTCCACAAACCGCGTCCCGCGCGCCGGCGGAAAACGCGCGATTCGACGCGCGTGTGTCCGACCGCCCGGCCGCGCGACTGCCATCACTCTACCGACTTACAAACTCCCCACAACCCAACCACCGACGTGCATTCCGCCTGTACACTCAATTCGACCGGTTAACCCGTAATTTACGACGTATGCCAAATCGCCGCCGGAGCCGATCTAATCGCGCCCAATTGTGACGAATTATTGCTTTTCCTACGAAAACCTTACGCTAAATTTGTATTATGAATTTCACTTTATGGACGAGCGTCGGGTTTATGACGTAGCCGTGCGCGATTCTTTGCGCGCCGCAATAGCTACAGTGTTGCGCGCGGCATTGCTCGCACCTCGCCCGATATTTATTGGCAATCGATGTCGCTTAGAGCAGGTAACTCTTTTGTGCAACAAATGTGCAACTGTCATAAATCCTCGGCCTCGACGCCTCCCGATTGTCGATAAAGGGTTGTAAATAACTAACGATTAGCTCCTTTAATCTTATTCGAAATTTAAAGTAGTCGAAATTAGATTTGGTGTAAAGTTTTACAACCAGATTACGGTTTCACGAAGATTTTGCGGTTTTTAAAGTTCTCGATAAACACATTGAATAAGGTAGAGTTTCTAAGTTAAATATTCGTCGCGAGTGAATCATTCTTCTTACCCAAGTCCAACTTTCGTTCGAATCAGTATGACGATACGTCGTTGATAAAAGATAGAAATTCGATTAAACGGTCGAGGGACGACACGGGCGATAATCGATCGGGCCAAGAATCGACGCCTACCGCTTATCGAAGCTCTATCAAGGGCCTTTATACCCGTCGGCCCTGCGGCCGGCCAATGGCAGCCGTGCGTGAGCCGCCGCCGCTCGCTCATTGGCTTGATACGCTTTTGATTGCGCCGCCCAACTCGATTCACGACTTGATCGATCTCAATTACACTCGCCTATATCGTTGAGTCTGCGCCGAGCGGCTTCCCGCTCGCAGCACGGCAATACAAACCTTACGGCTACGCAGATACCTACCACTACTGCTAGTCTCCAAACCGGTATCAATAATGTCTGTCTATCTGTTAATATAATGTGAATTCATAATTAAAATATCGTCTATTTGTCGTAGCGTTATTAATCAATATAGCACGGTGACGTATTAAATTATAAATAGAAATAAGAGTGAACGTGGTGGTAATGTGAAACGTAAGGAAAACGATGCGGCAATAAAATGTTTACGATTCCACGTATAAATTAATGTTGAGGCGACAAACGCGACCACATCGAGTGTCTCTAAACATTCATATGTTATTTCGAAACTGATTAATTTTGAGATGAATATCAACTGTTTGTTATGTCTATGTTTATAGCTTTTATAACGGCTTAAGCTTCACTTGTTTTAGTCCGAGCGCTACCGATGGCATTAGATACCAGATATCCAATACCGGGGTAGGTATTAGATAATAGATTCCGATATAATACGTAGGTATTGATGTCCGGAATCTTTTTGGTTAACTTAAATATTGCACTTATAATAATAGTAGAAATATAGTAGGATTATTACTATTATGAAACTTGAAATCTTGTAACAAATTTCACAGACAGACAGACAAAACAAACAAAATATTTTTAGATACCTCTATAATTGGAACTGTGAATATGCATTTGCACACACACCGAATGTGTCCTGAACAAAGTGGTTCTTTGTTTCATATATTTCAAGGTGTAATCTAAATGATTACAAATTGAAACAAAAGACATAAGGTAGAAGTCCAGATACGTACCGAGGATCGCTTTGGAAATGATGTTACTGGTTAAATATATGATGTTATCGGATAGCGATTGTTGTCTCTGTCTACCCCAATTGAGTTAATGAACGTGAGAGGTTTTTTTGTTTTTGGATATGTAGCTCCAAGTAGCACATAATTTTAAAAATAAGAGTAGTTAAGTAGCAACATCCATTGTTATAATAATGTAAAATTAAATAACAGATATCAATGCTTATATCAAAACCATAAGCCGGATTAAATGTTCGAGTAATGTATTGGTCTGTATTTTAAATTCTTACATTAGCGCTGTAAACGACAGCTAGCCTCTGTTTAGGCGGTCGTTATGACTTTACGAGCGGATGAATTTATTGCGGCTGCGAAGGGAGTTTTAATTTAGGCGCACGGGAACCTCTAGTGTTAATTTCGACACTTCGAAAATTGCAATTTGCTCGAACAATACATAAAGTATTGCATAAACCAAAAATAAAAAAGGAAACAACAATAATAAAACAATACGATGATAAAAATGTTTCTTAATGCTCCATACAAGTTACACAATACGCGAACGCAAAAGCTCGGACGCAATAATTTCGCTCGCGAAGTTATCATAACTCAATATGTATTTATTGCTTGTAGTACAAATTCCGAGAGATACGGCGCGAGAATGACATAAGGCCGAGGATACGACGATCAATCATGAGGGGAGCAGTAAACTTGAGAACAATCCAGCGTAATTCCGTCTGAGAGACATTAAAATGGCGGCCGCCCTATCCGGTGCAACAAAGTGGCGAACTGCGCGCGCGCTATTGCATTTCTTATTAGAAATATCCCGACAGCTGACAACTTTATCAAGTCAACTGTTCTTAAAACAGAATAATAAAAAAACATGTAATTAAACGTTGGACATTAAGAAATAGTACAAATAACGAGTGGAAAAAGCAACACGTTCTTTAAAGCGTCACCTTTGTGTAGCAGTTTAGTTTAATGAGGCATAAATCATTTATATATATACTAGCGCAAATCAAAACTGCAAAGTGCATTTAAGTTTTGCATCTCCCTGTGGAATTCAGGGGCCATTCGATGTAATTGGCAATCATTTTGAAAAGAATATTCTCTCGCTCCAACGATCAAGACAAAGGCGGCCGATAGTACCTACGGGCGAATCATTACAGGTCAATACCCATTATTATGCGATATTTTCGCGAGCACAACCCTCCGATATCTCGTACACCCACATGAGACGGCAAATATCTGTAATTAAAGGTTGTAAAGTTGATTTACAACCGGGGCCCGAGTATCGAACCTTGGGGAACGCCTCGACCAATGGCGGGGCTGGAGCTCGTCCTACCTCGCCTCGTATCAATTTATTAGAAACGTATGAAATCCGCGGCTGCGGTGGCTTCGGTTCCCGATAATACTTGTGCTGCGGTCGCGGATCCCATCAGCGCGGCGCGGATCGCGGCGGATAGTATCGAATGCTGTTGCGTGGTTTATGATCTGCGCGGAGACGGTAACACTGGCAATAAAATTACAACAATGGAAATGTCGGATGCGGCTGAAAAGCGACGCGACTATGCCAGATCATTGCGATGAATGCAACAATGGAATCCTTGAAATGATGGTGGCAACTATCGACAACCATAAAGCTGTACAAAGTCCTAACAAAACCTGACCAATTGTGAAACTCAGTCCGTATATAGTGGTGGAACACTTTTAAAATGGATTACTGTATTATCTTGTACTATTGTTGAATTTATTACAAAAATTGTAAAATATTATAGTGGCTAAGTTTCAAGATAGATTCACGTCCGAATAATTCGTATAAAAAATTGGTTGTTCAAATATTCATCAGGCCGGCGTATGTCAATGACTTTGGTAATTATTCCGACACAACTCCATTATAAATCACGGTAATATAATATTTTACAACAGAAAAGTTGTTGGTACTTTTGCACAGCTTAAAATTTAATTATTTGATTAAACCTAATGTTATTATTTCACCAATTAATAAAAATATAATTTCAGCATTTAAATACGATACGATAATACTGTGCCTATTAAAGTTTCTTCGAAATAAAGTATCGTGTTAGTTATTGCTGCACCGTCTATTTAGTTTTTACGACTGGCTGTTGTCGCTTACGGGAATCGTAAAATATCATTGGAAACCTTTAATTTTGTTTATCATTTCTTTTGTTCGACACACATTGTTGCTAATTGTTCCTATACAATGTAGATAAAATGTCATGCCAATATCAACACGAAGGTAAGTTTATGCTAGATACACGCGTTGTCGTGTTGCACAAAATTTATGATAATTAATTTTAATGTTTAATTATCTCAACAATGTGATACAATTTGATGAAATCGTGACAAATAGGTGAGGCCAAAAACCTGAGTCCTGAGTACTATTATCAACTATGTTGAAATATTAAATAGATAGAGCTCAAAGATTCAAAGGTTCACGTCGGAGAGCGGTGGAAGGTGCGGAAACGGAGAATGCCACCGTGTTCAGTTCAGGTCCTCGTCTCAGTGCATTTGAATGGCAATTTGAATCACAATGGGGCAGGCGTCGCGCTCGTGACGAGGCACTCTCGAAAGCGTCACTTCGAATTTATAATATTCCAAAATTGAACATGTTTTAACTCGAGATGGATAGACTCTTTCATTGTTTAAAGTTTAATAATGCAAATAGATGCTTAAATATTTTATATAAAGGAAGCGGGTGACACTTGAATCACATATTAACTTTTGATTCATATTTTTTTACAGAAAGACTAAAAACAAACATATTAAGACAATATAAATAATAAGGTACAATAAATTTTACAACGACTAGGCAATAACATGTCGAATAAATAATGGCTTGAAACAGTATAAAATACATGATGAGTATGAATAAATGGTAAAATTGACTGAAGTAGCAAACATTAATTTAGTTGATTTCGGAATTATCACAGATAAAGATTAATCATCTAATTGCTCTATTAAAAATGTCGATATCGAAACTGAAAATTTAGTACATACAGTTAGAAGATAAATTGAAAATATATAAATACTATGTAATAAAGTAAAATATCAATCTTTAAAAAAACTGTAAGTCAACAAAGCGCTATAATGCATAAAGGAAATAAAATAATCCAGCGCGGTAGACAAAAAACATACAATGGAGTCAAAGGGCACACTGTTTGACAATAGTCGAAGGGACAAATGAGGCGTCGGCCACAATGGAGCATTAGCATAAACGGCCCGAAGAGACGGGGTGACGTTCAGCAGCAAATTATTGGGAAAGGTATACTAAAGGGTCAATCTGTGACTTTCTTGTTCTTCATTACTATCTTCTAAACAATGAACGTGCCGGTAGCATTGTGTTGTTGTACAGATTTGAAAAGGTGTGTCGTCAAGTGATGGTAAGGTAGCAACTTTAATCTGAATAATATCTTTTTGATTTATAATGCATTTTCTCCAAGTGTATAACTTATTTAAGCCCTTATCAGATAAAAGTAATTTTGCGAAAATGTTCCCAGGGGAAGCTTCATTTTCGTTTTAATGACACAAAACTCTTTTTTTGTCGGTTTTTAATACAAAACTTTAGCATCAACGCTTTTACGATCTTTATAGTAGATTTTTCTCGTAAGGCTAGTTACTTAAACTTCTCACTTTTTCCTGTAACAATTATACAATAGCATTTGCACAGTAAAGCAGGTTCACACTGTACAGGCAAATGTGTCAGGTACGTAGCGTGTGTGGCCTGCTCACATACTTACTGTTTTGTTGTGGGAAAAAGTACCTTGATGGTACCCACCGAAAGTGGGCGGATAATACAATAAAATGCTTTCGTATAATAATCACGAAAATAGATTTATTATTTGAACTTTGACATAAAAGATAATCAAATTACAGTCTAATACGCTTTCGATTGCAGATAAGACACTCTTTGTTGTTGGATGTGGAAATTTAGAATCGTATTATGCTTATCATTGTATCAACATCGTGCTCGCTTCCTGTCTCCCGCCGCGCCTCGCTCCATACGTACAGATATATATAATCGGTTAGTTTTGTACAAGTTAATGCCATACAAGTTATGTGTTGCAATATTTCACATGATATACATAACAAACATGATTCTAAATCATCTTGGAAATTAATAATACCTATAAATAATTTACATCATATCCTTTTACGAAGCAGCTACTTTGTTTATCCAAAAAGACTAGGATGAACTCGTGGGTTGGAATTTTAAGTATGACGTTAAATAAAATCAATATAAATACAAAGTTTAACTCGAGAATAGAAGATGCATAGATAATAATATTGAAGGCGAACAAGAAGCTGCAGTGAGCGATCCGCCCGGGGAGAGGGCGTGTGATCTCTACGTAAGGGCGCCGCCTACTCGGTGCGCTTTTATACGATGCACGCTTATTGTACTAAGTAGCCGAAGTTATGTAGTAAATAAGGAAGCCATGGAAAAAAACTTGATAAATTATGAATCAAATAATCTTTCTCTCTGCAAATCAATAATTAGATTCCAATATGTTCGATTAAAGCTAGTCATAATTAGAATAAGAATTGGTAGTTAGTTTTATATTACAGAATACTCAAAATCTATTTTTAACATAGGTTTAAAGCGTTTGTTGTCAAAACAACAACATTTTGTCAAGAAATCTATCTAAATTTGTATATCTGTATGTTTGTGTAAATTTATTTTAACTTCTATGCAT
Organism: Papilio glaucus; assembly: GCA_000931545.1. Lineage (NCBI taxonomy): Eukaryota > Metazoa > Arthropoda > Insecta > Lepidoptera > Papilionidae > Papilio > Papilio glaucus. The sequence continues at coordinate 22,897 of JWHW01043797.1, forward strand.
CATCAAAACATTTTCTGTTCGTCTTTCTCAAATTAGTTTATCTAGAACTGTACATGTAACGGGCTCGTTGATAATCTTTCCGTGGGAAAAGTACACATAATTAAAGTCGCACTGCGGATATGTGATAATGCAGGCACCTTGCCGAGATAACATATTTCCTGCGACCTGACATACTGACCGCACGGAAATCATGAACAAACAATATGTGTTTGTGGTAAACAAATCTTCGCGCTTTTAAGAAAGTATGACCTCATCTATTTCCGGATACTGAAAGAAGAAACTCACTTGATGTAGAACAGAGAGTTATTATTAATAAATCATTGTAGCAAACTAGAGCAATGCTTCGTTTCTTAAAACGAACACAAGTATGAAAGCATAAACAATTGATCTTAGGTATCTAACGAGTTTACCGTTGGGTCATAGCTAACATTAAGGCGAAACGAAGTGTTAACACTTCCTCCACCTCCTGCCAGACCTTAAAACATCGTTATAAAGATATAAGATAAAACTGTGAAATAACTTTTCTAAACTTACATTTGATTTAGATAATTAAATTTCAGATATATTTCACGATATTGTATACACATGTACAGCGTTTAAAGATATTTTGTGGATGATTTGTTGTTATTATCGACTCATCTCGTGACGACCTTTCAATTGTTTTGGCACGAACTCACTAACGAACATCTATTTTTGTAAAATGAGATTTTATTTACAGAAAAATAAATTCATTAGCGCATGCTTTTCGTAACATCCTACTTTCAATTTAAAGAAATATTAATAGTACGTAATTCTTTACTTAAACGCGAGGAAAACTCTGCGGAAAATCTAAATATTTTCGATATACCCGTCATAATGATAAGTCTAAAAAGAAGTCGGAAGTGCTGTCATCGAGCTATATAAATAATCACTTTTGGGCAAGCAGTCGTTAGCGGGCGGGCGGGATAGACGAGGCAATTTGGTCGCTCATCCATCAAGCCAACCTCCACCTTCGCAGCCGACCTGGATGCCGCAACGATTCCACGACTATCTAAACAAAACTCCTCTTAATTGTTGTTCGTTTACGAGCATTTTGAAACTGCTTCAACTTTATGAAAATATTTTTGTGCGAAAATATCATTCGCCCTAAAAATATTGAAATAAACACACGAAACATTTCTAAATAGTCAGTAGTTTGCTATGTAATGTGTGTATATGCACATACACATATTAACCAGTCGAACGTACACCCCTCCAATTCAATCCAGTAATCATAATAAAGTAACCAGAGGAGAGGCACGGAGGAGGTTTAAAGAAGTTAAGGGTAGCTTGTGCGCACTGCTCCCTCAAGTCCGGTGTAGCTGTAGATGCCTCTCCAACCAAACAGTGACAGTTCGATCACCAAAAAAATGGAACTTGCTTGTTATATCTTGCTTAATTGTTATACCTTCTGTCATCATTAGAAGAGACGGTCGAATTCCCGGTGGTAGGTATGTTTTTGCAAACTAGTGGTGCCTAACGCCAGTTTGCACAACATCAGCATGCATTTAAGATTATACCATAGTTTTATGTTAAACATAACTGAGCTAACATTATGTACGAAATTGTCTTTCAGACAGTGTTTCGTTGCTTTCATGTAGTGTGCAAATGAGTTGTTACTATATGCATTCATAGAAAAACAAATTAAAGTAAATGATTATATAGTAAGCGAACTATTGTTCGCTTACTATACTTACTATATGACAAATGTGTCTCAAAAATACAAATTTTCTATTATTGTGTGGAAAGTTATTGTTCGTGTCAACCAAAATGTTTGCGAAAATAATTCTTAAATGCCGAGATCATACCGGCTATAAATTATTCACTCGGTATTGAAATAGACGTGCGGCTGAGTGATCCGTGAGCTAATTACCTTCTAACGAGCGGCGATTTGTGGCATCTCCGGCAGATAACCCGATGGCTTCGCCCGACGAGTGATGCCTTTTATTTCATAGCGAACGGAGGTGGGAACTATTCTCGGCTTAGGGAAATGGATACGCGTCAATCGTCCAGTGAAAAAAATGAATGGAGGCAACAATAGAGACGTCTTCCGCGACCGCGACTATCTTTGGACGGTGTCGTATCAATTTCATAAATGTTTTGGAATGCAAAACAAACTTGACATGTTTGCGGTACACGCTGACATAAACGGTTTAAATGTGATGTCAGCTAAGCTTTGAAGAGAGAGACGGCGAATAGAATATCTATAAATACTTAGTCGGGTCATAAGTTCTGTCACAAACTTTTAATATTATTAATGAAACACTTTTTGTTTATTATTCAGAAGTCATACATGAAATGAAAGGTAATTAAATGTAAAATACAATTTTATTTACATTATTCTAAATGCCCTCCCTATTTTGAATACATGCCCTTAATCGACGCGACCAGTCATCGATGGCAGCACGCACCACATTCATATTTATTTCTGCCGCCGCTTTAACCAGAGACGCTCAAAGAGACTACAAATTCTGATGAGGTTTAGCGCAGACATTCTCCTCCAAATGTTGCAATATTTTGTAGTCCAGTGGGTTTAAATCTGGACTAAGAGAGGGCCTGTCTTCATCCCCGATAAAGTTGATTTCATGGGCGGTCAACCAGTTTTGCGTGCTTCGCGCCTTATGAACTGGTGGAGAGTCCTGTTGGAACACCCAATGTCCGTTTTTTCGATCACTGTTCGAGAAATAGGTTCCACTGTGTTGGTAAGGACGGTATTTTGGTACACCACGGCACTAATTTATTCATTTTTCCCAAAAAAAACACCTTAGTTAAGCCTGAATATGAGACTCCAAGGCAAACCATGAGTGATGAAGGATAATGCGTTGAAACCTTGGAATACGTGAGCTGGCTTCTTCACTGCTGTGGGCATACGCTTTATTATCTTGTTTATTGTAACTTTCTTCGATGGTAAAAAAAATTTCATCCGAAAACAAAATTTCGCGGTAATTTTTTCCCGCGTACCGCCGTAACAAAGCGCGGGATCTTTCCAGCCTAATTTTGTTTTAAGCGCTCGTTCAAAAAATGTCCGGTCTTTTTAAGATAGGCTCGTAGTCCCAGGTCATTTTTTACCATAATTCTGCTTATCCCCATCTGAAGAGCTAACCACTGTCCGTTCCCTTAGATCTTTCAAACTACGCAACGGATTTATATGCGGTTTTCATCAATAGACCGAGTGATGCAATACGATAGTTACCTTAAGCATTTCTTCTACAGTATGATAATCCTTTACACAATATAATTTAAATGATGGCCTAAGGTAGGTATTACTTAGGGTAGTGAAGGTAAGGTAAGCTTCGCAATATAAAAACTAATGCGCACGGAAATAAATTCAAACGCGGATCTCACACTGATGTCGGGACTGTTCGCTTGATGCCACGTCCAGCAACTTATACAGAATTAATACCTACCGCTAATAAGGTAATACAACATAAATTTCTTCTAAGACAGAACGAAGTTTGCCGGGTCAGCTAGTATATGTATAAGTGAAGAAACTGACTGACTGATATATCAACGCACAGCCTAAACAACTGGGCCTAGGGTGAACAGAATTTTCTGTTATTGCATAGCAAGTACTTACAAACGTGTTTTCAAAATTCACTCAAATTCACACAGAGCTAAAGTAAAGGATGGAGCTTTGTATGGAACAATAATTATAATTTAATGTAAGTTGACCTCGAATCGGTATGATCAATAATATAAAAAGGGGTTAGGCTTATGCTTAGGCTAGAATATCGTCGGATTGATTAAATTGCACGGCGGTAGAAACCGTGGGACTCAGCTTGTTGTGTTAATTTAAATACGTCATACTGAAAATAGTGCGGTCAATAAATTCGTAACAAATCATAGATATATCGATAACATATTCGTCTGTTTCGAGTATCGATATTCAGGCTGCACGAGTGAAGGTGTGAGCCTTGTTAGCACCTCGGACACCGACAAGATCGATTAGGCCCGCGGCCGCTCACATTCAATTATTTATTTATTTATTCGTAATTAAGGGCCGCGAGTTATGGACGATCCGATTTACGAGACTGACTCCTTATCGCTCCGAAAACAAGGTTAGTTGAGCCCGATCATTTAACACGAAGCGTTATGGCAATATTGAAAACAATCACAAAGAAACTTTGTTGAACTTTGTAGAAGGAACAACGCTTGTAATTTTAGGTTCATTTTAAACAGTGATTCCCAAAGAGACAATATTATCTTCTGTAGGTCAAAATCAGTTTCTCAGGTCGAAATTAACGAAAACTGATTTTGGGGGTAAAATTTACCCCACTGATTAACGCAAGTTCTTATTTGAAACTATCAACATACTGTTGTTTTTGTGGGTATTTTTTTAAATACTACCTACTTAGGTATTTTATATAATTTGTAATAATAATCATTAATTAGTATTACAAACAATGTATTACAAGCTAACTCAAATAACCCCAAAGTTTTTAAATTGGCAAGTATTTTGCTACAACAGGAAAAAATTACAGTAATTTAGCAATGGGGCTAAATTACTTTAAAAATCTGATCTCTGTAGGGTTCTGGGGTATCGGTTCATTTTGGAAAAGGGATCCTTGAGAATCCTTGAAGAAGTTAAAGAATCGCAACTGAACTCTTTATCCCACCCATTATTTCTACCAACTTCTCCCAGCCAGTGCAGTGATGTGTGTTTTTAGTATTTATACATTTTTATTACATTTTTTAAGTAAACATCATTTTGTTAAATTTTAAACTACAATATATCAATAGAAGGCACTAGAGCGAGTAGACTCATATCGATGTATCTCATTAAATCGTACAATAAGTTCAACATTAATAACTCGCCGATATATCGACGTATCGACATCGGCTTTATCGAGTGCGTAGTCGATAAGCGAGCCCGCCGAGGCCAATTTGTACGGGGCCCATAAATTATTTTATTAAAATAAATCAACCGGTTTATTGTTCTCTTCTCGCCTTGTCGAGTATTGTTGTTTCGGCCGACCGTACACAGCTGTGAAACTGTGAAGACAGATCTCTGCGCGTATTATACAAAGATCTCATTCGACGCCTCGCGATTTACTAACTCATATTTTGTTGGTGATAAATCGATGTGATTGCGAGCGGATTGTACTGTGATATGTTTAAAATATCAAAATAAACAGTCCGACAAATCGGACATAATTAATTACTGTTTTGTACAACAAATAACGTGCTATATCTTCATCACACATTTTATGATCAAACGTCAAGAAACGCGTATTATTCGTATTGTTTGCAACATACTGCTTACAACACTGATTTATAATTAATCTTATCGTAACATGTAGAAATTGATTTATTAATTTGTCTCAAATGTCATAAAGTACGGGTTTAATACGGTTATGAAAATGTACAGTGAATGTAATACAGGTTAAAACAATAGTTAACTAACTCAAATTCAAGATAACTATGAAAGAAGTTCCTCACTATTAACCATTAAGGGGTCAGGATTGGGGTTAAAAGGTTGTAGTCGTAATTCAAGTATTATTGGAGTTGCGCTATAAATAACGGGACAGGCAACGCTCTTGAAATTCAATGTATCACTTGCGAGGCCACAGGGTCATTTGTCTTACCCAAATCGCAGTACAAACTTCCTACTGACTAATACTTGTGGATAGCTGTCCTAGGTTCGAATGTGTTGAGTATGTTATGTGCTATAACAAAAAAAATTATTTTATATTGTCATATCAAAGTTTTGGACCAAGATTCATATCACAACTGTAAGCAGCTATCACAGATTGTTGTTTAGGACAACGTTTTCAAATCTGTATACACGCTTGCCATCTGCAATCGTTTTTTCTCGGAGTATACAGTGGTATCATTTTGACGAGTTTTCGTCATGTTTTAACCTTAAAGCTCTAAGCTTTTAAAGATGAAAAAACATGACTTTCGAAATCGAAATTAAGAATTAAAAGATGAGATAAGAGTGTAAAGTACTTTGAGTTGATCAATAACAAGTTGACCAAAAGCTTATTTCTGTATCTCTAGTCTAGACATTAGTCAAATTAGTTTTATTCTGCCTGCCAAAAAAGTATGGTCGTAAGACCTGTCTATACATCTGTATCATTTCATTATTACTTATAATTGGCCGCATTTATATAATTTCAGATGAATGTGATGCCATCGTTAATTCATTTTTTCGGACGCTGCGCGCGGCGCAAGGCGCGAAACCCGCCACCATTAATAAACGGTTATTAATAAGTTATGTTTTTAATTACGAGTCGATCTCTCGATTATTTATTCGAATAATTTTATAGGGCCCCGCGGCGATCCCGGCGCGCCCGCCACAACAATAAAATATATGTGTCCAATGAATAAATTCGACCCGTAACGAGAATTATTACGCATTCCGTTCCCCACGGTCCCGACCGGCCGGCCGACGTCCCGGACTGGAGCCTAATAAGACATTCGAGTCGGACTTATGCGACAACATACAACAGAAAAGAAAACATATTTAACATCTCACATCGAAAATCAGCAATAAATTTCCGCTTGCATACGATTTTATTAGGTCCAAGATCTGACTATGTGATAAATTTTCGTTATAATATTTTAAAATGTCCTGTTCCGAAAACAATCATTTATGATTTTAAACTTATAGCCCTAAAACAAATTGAGAAAGAAAAGTTTCCTTAACTAAATTTGATCTAATTATATAATAACATCAATATATTTATAATTATTAATTAAAAGGACAGGAGAACAGTATATCAAATTAAATCGTATTGAGAAATGTATGATAAATATTATGTAACGTGAAGTGACTCTAGACAATTCATTGCTGAATAACAATAAAAGAATTTCGATGAATTTTCGGCGACAAAACGACGTCGCAGTGACATGACAGACAGACGGTCCTATTGGATGGTGGAAAAAATAGAACACATTGTTCCAAATTCATCGGATTACACAAGAATGATTATACCCTAATGACGTAGACAGAGATAGCGAAGATAGATATTGCTGTCCTTTTTTCATATTTGTTTATGAATGAGCGCATCGCCTACTATACTCGTAAATACACTTTGAACTGACCAACCAGAAGCTTTTATTTGATTTTTTATAATATCAGTTTTTTTACTTGGTATGCTATCACACCTATGATTCAAAGTACTCAAACCCCTGTGTCACGTGTTGTTATGAAGTCGACGAGTTTAAAAACCAGTCGCATAATTTTTCGCGCCTAATTTATCTCGAATAAAGGATTGAGTAATTGCGTCAAAACGTGTATAAACGTCATTGAATGAGGCAAAGGTCTTATTACGTCTGGTCGAGCCGTCAAAATATTGGAGAAATATCGCGTATCACAAGTGTAAATGGGTCAACGCAACATTGTGCGACCTCTAGCGGTCGGTAACAAATACAACGCTCGGCATTATTAATCAACTTTTATACGGTCGTAAAACCGCGGCGGGATTAAAAACCCACTCGAAATCATATTTTTATGGCGTTTAGATCCGTGGTTATTATTGGGAAGTTTTTTTCTACTTAAAGTGCCGAGATGTGAGCGGGCAGCCGATTTGTGGGGCGTTTGATTTACGGCTGTCGCTAGACGAAGGACAGACGGGTAGCGGTAGCACAAAGACGCGTTGTGTCAACGCTTTACTATTACTTCGATATCAATTAACTATGATATTGTTTGTCACGCACATGTTATATCAATATTCACTGCTACCAAATCTATAGTACACAATTTATGAAAGCAGTAATGAAGTACCTATAGATTTTGCAAAGTAAAAGTGTAAGAAATACAGCTCGAAGCTACAATTTAAAACACAACCAAAAACTGTGGTGTAATTTATTTAATAGATAATTTATGACGCTAGAATTTCTTCGGCTTACATTATTATAGGATTTTATTTAAGTTGAAATAAAAACACTAACAACTATAAAACTACCCCTTTTCAGTTTATCCCCTCCTCTGTCCATTACGAAGGGCAACGCATCTGCAACTCATTGTGTATTGCAGATGGCTGTGGGTAGCGGTCACTTAATTTTAGTTGAACCGCTTACTCGTTTACCAGTTTCTTCTATAAAACGATTATTAAATTCATATATATTTTTTAGCAACTTAATAGAAATTGCAAGTGATTCGGAAAGTAAATGGATGTAATGTAAGCGCAGATCTTGGCCGATGTCCCGGCGGGAGTCGGATGCGACAGTTGATTTCCGTCCGTCTAGAAATAACGAGAACATTAGCTGTTCCTGAATTAGACAATTCATTGACGAGGCTGACGATCCCCGGCCCCACTTGATTGATCACCTCTCAAATGTAACAATCCTCGAACATTTTCTTATCAATATTTTAAATTTTATGAAAGGAAAATTACAGAAAAATCTCTTACGTAAGATCTCCCACTAATAAACGTTTCACTAATATTCTATAAAAGATTAAAATCTTATCAAAAATTTACGATACATTATTTAGTTTTAGATTTCAATTAATTGTCACCAAGACAAAAAATGTTTTTGACATATTTCAGTTATTTTTTTTTTATAAAATGTAGCCCAAATTACATTAATGAATTTAATAATTTACGTATAATGCAACGACGACAACATTAATATAATTATAAAACAACGACGTAATGAAACTGTGTGCTAAATGATCGGACAGAGCGGTTATACGCTCCGCCGCGCGCCACACAGCGCGCGCACCAAATCTTTGATACGTGGCACCGATGGAATCGAAATCCGATATCCGAGTCCGAACTTTATTCATCGCGAAATGCGACGATATTTCAGTCCGTCCGTCATTCCGACAGTTCACAGAAGCGCGCAAGATTAATTGTATTTCGTTTGAGTCATCAAAATAATTAGAATGACGCTATTTTCGTTTGTGATGCTAATTTGACAGACGTCGCGGGAGATTTCGTGTCCCCTTGTTTCGCCGCGCTATAACCCTGATCGTTTCTTTGTTATTTATAATATAATAAGCTCTCTGATTTTTAACCCAATATCGGTAGTCAGAGACAACAAGAAACTATAAATATAATGGTTACTATTTGATTATTTTAAAAATGATTCATCACTTTCGTTAAGTTAATGTAGTATTATTTTTTTATATGAGCAAGTCTGACAAAACCAATTTAATTGAAATATCTACCACATAGAGATCACACTTTCTATACCCGTAGGAAATCTATCACGGATGCAAGCAGTCAACGTTCTGTTCTGGTGTTCACAAAAACCTACCTAGGTTGTTTTACACTACTTACCAAATGTCACAAATGATAAGAAACCTGTCATAAACCAAGGTCTGAACCAACTACAAATACCGTTATTGCTAATTCAACATCGGACACAGAGGGTAAATCCAGATGGTTTGCATGCGTTGAATGATGATAAAGAGGTCGATTAATAATAAGAAAATGGTCACGTTGATTGTTTTGTCTTATAATAACAAATATTCATTAAACATTGGCGACCATCCAACGATACCAATGGATATGTCGCGAATAATCATTGTCCGATTTGTGATGGGAGACAGAATCGGGGAGAAGTAATAACAGTCGTAACTGGTTTATTATAGGAATATTTGATAGCCGAGCGTTCTTGGAACTTGCATTTAATCTACGGCAGTTAATTTCGTGTGCGACCGCTATAAACGTGTTTGATTAATATCATTCAGACGAAATAAATGTAGCGGCACGGGTTCGCCGTGATCAAAGGATTCACTAAATCACTGTGAAACAATGCCCAGGAACCGAGCTCATTGATGAGCTATGACGAATTAAACTCGTTAAATCTATTATAATTGGTATTGCGAATATTTTGCCTAGATTCTATTTATGATCGAAAATTGAAATTTATCGGTGTCTATTGCTAAGTACACATAAAATGTATGTTTTTTAAATTCCGTGTGTGTTTTTTAAAGATCTGATCCAACTTACATTGTTTTTGTGTTATCAATTTCTACTCAGGTTGAACCTTCATTGAAGGTCCTTGAAACGTACGATATTTGGCTATACGAGTCTGGATGTATATACTCTTAGTTGTTTCTGTCATTTCATCAGTGATAACGTTGTACACGAAAAAGTATGAGAAAACTTAAATTGATATTTTTTGGTGAAATTTTCGTATTCTTTATTAGTTATTTTGCTCTTTGGGGCAGAAATCCAATAAATAAAAAAAACTCTGCTATCGTGCTAAGTTATAAAAAAATAATTAGCAAGATATCAAAAAACATTAACAAACAATATATGAACGCCAGTAAATAAATGCAAGGCAAGGGATAATTCTTTACTTAACTAACATAGACGAAAAGTTACAATGTAATGAATGAAGCAAATGTGATAAAGCAATTTATGTTTATTACGCGACGAATTTATATCGATCCTGTGATATAAAGGCGACATTCAGTGTACCCGTCAATGACGAGCCTGACGACCTATGCAGAGATCAGGGATGTTATGTAACTCCATATCCCAAATTTTCGGGTATCCGAAATAAAAAAATATCCGAAGATTTTTTCACATTTACTTAGGTAACACTTAAAAATTAGTGGCTATAATAATTTATGTGACTATACCAAATAATAAGCCAAAAATCCGAATCCGACATAATATAATTTCTATAGCCGTATCCGAATCCAAAATTTCATAGCCATAACATTCCTACCATATATATGTAGAACAAGTAAGAAAGGTGTGTCAGAATCGCGGTCAATGTAAATCCGTAACAGGGGTAGCCAGCCCTCCGGGGTCAGGCGTGCTTATCTGTTTATTTCTACTTCATGACATATAGCATTGGCTTATAACTTATCGTTATTTATATCAGTTACCGTTTTAATCATTGATAAAATTATTTGCATTGATTTATATAACCGTAAAACACATTCCGACGATCTTTACAATCGGTCTGTGAGTTGGACGTCGTCCAACATCATCTCGCATCCGACAATAAATATCCTTCGTTTTATTATTATTTCTACAAATTGACGACGTTTGATTAGCGCCGGGAACTTGTCGCCTTCTTGATTTTTTTTAAATTCCATTACGTTTCAGTATGTGTGAAATTGTTCATGTTGTTTTGACAAATGTGTGCTTTTGATCAGATAAAAAAATATACGCTCACGCCCGTAACCCAGAGGGGTAGGCAGAGATTATGGATTTCCATTTGGCGCGATCACACACCTCTCTCGCTTCTTCTACACTCATACATCTACGCATACATGCTCGTCGGTTATGGGTGCTCCTTATATCGCCTTTTTTTAGTAAGCATTATTTGTTACTAATATTGATTAATAATTATAATTTTGATCAGATATGCCAACATAACATTTACATATAGAGACCAATTACAAATTCGTTGCCCTGATAAAGTGATCAAAGATTCAGTAACTCTACATCTCATTCAAGCAAAAATAGAGAATGTTTAATTTAATTAGGACTAATAGAAGCATTACATGTTAATTATTTTAATTATATTGATAAGATCTAACTGATGGCTGCAGTTAAAGCTCAAAATGTGTTATTTTTTAAGATTAAAATTACAACTTTATTTATTTTTCTTTTCGATATTGTGAACATAGTAAGTTGTATATCTGCATAATTAAAATATTGTTATGTGTATAAAGTGGCTTAGTCAAATAAAAAGAGACAATGAAGTATAAGCGAAAGAAAGTATTTCTGAGTAGAGCACGGAACGGTAAGAGGAGTTTGGTAAATGTAATAGTTACGCAGTTCTTAGATCAGAGCGCACGTGAATGTTCGCGACATCTCACATCAAATGATTAATGAACGGAAAACTTATCGCAACTTTTTGACGACGAAATATATATTTGTTTATATTCAAATAGACCAGTAGGTCAACTCTAAATACTATGTAACGCATTAGCTCTCTTTAAATTAATTTATTATAAAAAGATAATGTACAATATAATTTTTCTGTTATTAATTTAATCATTTATTAACAATTTAATTTTTTTTTAATGGTTAATATAGTTTAATACAGGAGTTGACTCAGTAAAAGGTTCGATCCGCTTAAGTGTTAATAATGTGGATTCTAGAGCAATAGAATTTTACTACCGCATTCGAGCATTTGCGGCCATTTATCTTTCAAAATATAAATAAAAATTTAAAAGATGTTACATACCTCCTTAGATGGAGCTTCCGAAAAGTGAGGCCACCTTAAGTTAGATTAAAAAAGTTTTGTTAACTACATTTTGTAATTTGCTTTAATTTTGATTGTTTTTATAGGTATGTATGTATACGTTCGCGGCAAAAATCGAGCTTCACTTTTGAATTGTTGAATTTAAATGGAACGCGGTATCTGGAATAACATAAATCTTTGACCATAACCTATTACCGAATTAAAATCGAACTAGAACACTCACAAATTCTAATGAGAACTTTCGAAAATTGTGTTTACCCACATTTATAATTTTCTCTTCTAGTCTCTGAATCGTTCTTTTTTGTATGAAGTTTTAAATATGTTAATTAAAATTGTATTTACCGTATCGGCTTACAGAAACTAGCGGCGTATTCGATTTCCCCGGCATTCGACCTCCGTGAGTATTATTCTATTCTCTGGATTTAGACGATTACAACATTCACCTATTTCGATACGAAGTTTTTCAGTGAGTTTATAAATTCAAACACGGTTTTGAATAATACAACCCGAATGTATTAAAACAAAGACGTTTCGTATTGACGCATTACATCTTTATGGTATGTTTGTTATCCTCGGATATTGTAATACGAAATTATATTGTTAAAACCACAAAACGGGTTTTAAATGTAACTTGTTATTCATTTAAATAACTTTATTTTTGTTAATTAAGATTTAATTGATAACAACTAGATTATAATTTTACATGTAAATATTTCGCAAGATTTCACTGCCATTTTCTACCTATATGACCTGGATGAAACTTGTAATTTGCATCAAAACCAATGACATATAATTTCGGAAGAGAATACCAGTAGTTGAACGGTCGTGTATAGTCGAAGCAAAGCTCAATATTGGAATTATAAGACCACAAATAGAAAGTCCACGATCGGAACAATTAGGAACCGGCCAGTAGCGGCGGTGGCGGCATCTGTCGCTGTTTGCCGACTCTCAGAGCTAAGTACCGTGACGTGGACGTAATTACGTCTCTAGTTTGTTGTATCGCTACTCCGAGCCGCACTCTACGTAAACAAATACGGTAATCAACCTACTGCTTGATTAATTCTTGTTAGTTGGGCTACTCTATTCGAGTTGGAAATGTCAACGAAATTTTACGTGAAATACGATTGTTTATAACATAGAATTTGATTAAATATATACTCGGACGATTGTTGTTAAAATTTATTTAAACTAACTTTTTATAATTATGTAACTTTTTTCTCTCTTATTCGACTGATTTATTAGTTGGCAGGAGGAAGGATAGTATGAAACTAAATGTTCTTAAGACGAACGTATTACAAGAACGCATTATGTTCACATTCAAATATCAGCTCTGAATTGTACTTGCACCTTCAGTAATACTGCAAGTTTGTACCTGCTATGGTAAAATAAATAGTCCAGCCCTGTTCGGTCTTCTACATCTATAAAACCAAGCATATATGCTCGTCAGCTTTTCGTATTCTTACAATGTTATGGCAGAATTTATTTATTTATTTTATCACATTTAATGATGTTGGAATTTTGAAAAATATAGTTAGGTTCCAGTTGAACCTGGTTCTTCTTCTTCTTTGTCCATATAAATGACTGGTCTGTTCCTTTTTTATTTCTAAGATAAAGAGGCACACGTGACTTATCTACTATAAAATACGAACATAGTTGCCGGCACGCCGACTGCAAGAAACATTTAGTAAGGGGGCGGCGAGAGTACAATTACAGCGAAATAACCAATAAATTACATACGGAGTGCGCCGGCGCCGCGTGACGCCGCTGGATGTTTCCGCGAAACGCCATCTAGTGGCGGCGCAAATTGCCGCGCCATCACGAGCGATATCGACTTGTACACCAAATGAGGGTAGAAACGAATCGCCTGCTACACAGTTACAAACGAAAAACATATGTAAAGCTAGATAACTTCTTTTATTTTCGATCTGCTTGCAATGTGTTATTTTAATTAATTATATGAATACTACTATTGGTTCAGAGATTTTTGGTTTTTATTTTGCAAGTCTTTTTAGCTATTCGTATCAAATTCTAGAACATTTGGGTTTCAATAAGCACGATGAGGTGATAAGTAACATCCGTCTAGTCGGATTTTGCAGTAATAATTGAAATCAATTGAAGTGTTCAAGAGGGAAAACTTCAATAATAAAAAATTAAGTTAATTTTTAAAGCAACGCATTAATAAAAACGGTCAACAAACGATTGTTCTTTTCTTGCGGCACAATCGATACTAACATTAACTGGATTGTGATTGACTCGTACAGCTTCATAAATCGGAAACATTGTTGCCAATCGCTTGTTTTACTTCCTTTGGGTTTCCTCGTGCCTCATTCGCGACGGAAACGCCTGTTGACATTTCCAGAATAGTCCTTTGTTGTGCATGTTCTTTAGCTTTAAAAATGGTTGTTTGTTTATTTTCGAATCCACAGTTTCTATTAACATTTTTTTAAAACTTGTTTAGCCGCGTTAGACGATATATGGAAGGTGAAAATCTTATACGTTCGCGTGAACAACATGCTAATTTGAATTAGTATAGCCGATTTTTTTTCATTTTTTTTCTTGTATTCAATTTTGAATTTAATTGATAAGACACAAGAGTTTATTTTTGTTGATGTATTTATTTATTTGTGATCTATTTTCACGACTTCCCACCGGTTTAAGTGTTCATCTCTTTCGGCAGTCCATATGCCTGTGTTTTTTTTATATTTTACTATAAAACACAAATCAGAATTGTGCTGCACACTTTTCTCAAAGTAATTAAATAAAAATAATATAAACACAAGTAAGACAAACGACTATTATCATTGATAATATTTTGCAGGTATAACATGCTTTTTGGTACAAGTGTACATATATACGTATACCTACTCGATGATGAATACTGATGATCAATGATAACATTGTATTACGTAATTATCCAAGTCAGTTATCTATACTAATAGAATTCTTACAATTGAAATAAACAAACAATGTAACTAGATTCTGTATTATTTTAACATTTTTACGTCATGATTCAGATCCGAGTCATCATATATTTTTATTGTCTCGTACTCTGGGCACAACAAGTATTGTCTGTGTTACAGGTAGGCCAAAACACAATAAAACATTTCCCAGACTACGTAAAAAATGCATTTCTATGCAATTAACTTAGCGTAAGCTCACTTGGCGTCAGAAAGATTACAAAGGACTTATCACTTTTTTGTTGTGTTGTTTGTACAGAACAAATTTAAACTTTATCCCATTAGCAGAAGACTGAATTTAGCAAATATAATTTCGTATAACCTATCTGTGTCCTTGAATAAATGGTTATCAATTTGTTAGTGCGGGCTAACAAATTGGTTTTATCTATTGGACCTCCGGTATAGACGTGGCCAAGGGTTGACAATTGTTTTATTATTCTATGATAAATGGTAACGGATAAAATTTCTTGTTAAGGATTAAAATTTTAATTCTGGTCTATTCAAAAGTCCCAATTCTCTTACATGGATCTAAATGCTTATAAAATTAATTTATTATATGGTTAGAAATCATTAAGGAGAATTTGCAATTTTCAAGTAGTGTTAAAGGAAAAATATTTCTCCATACTAACTTTCATCCGCTACTCTAGACCTTTAAAAATTTCTGATTTAGAAAAATCCTTCATTAGTTTTAGCCCACGTAATAACAAGAATCCTGAGCTAATTTTCAAGTCTCTAGACTTGGAAATTAGCAGTTTGGGCTGTGCGTTGATGTATCCGTGTCACTTCTTTTACATAAAAATAAAACGACCTAGACAAATTTGTTCAGACACAAACCTACCTTTTATTACAACCTTACTACATGATAATTATATGTTTAGGGGTTTTTTAACTTCTATCTTATCTAAATAAATCTCTAATAACACACACGTAGATTTCAAAATTAGCAAGACGCCTTTCATAGGTCTTTTTAGGCGTAGCATAGGCACGGCGTCTTGTTAGGCGATAATCGCCGGCAAACCCCTAGCAATAAGCGTTTGTTGGGACGTAAATGCGACCGATGTAGTCGGTCGACAGATGTCGCACGACAAAGTAGACTGTACGTGCCCGCCGCATAAACAGTCGTGGTGTGTGGGGCCCGCCGCAACAATAACTAGAACAATTTGTGATTCAGCTATATAATACGCCATAATTACCTCTCGCTCGTGAAAAGCCCTTTATTTTTGCTAATTTGGTAACCGAGAAAGGTGGTCTCCGTGTGGAAATAGCCCATTCTTAACATCGATGCCCGCCCGGCTACATTGTAATCGATAATAATTCGTAATTATTTACGCATTTTACGAGCACGCCCGCTCGAATTGTTTGGTGTTTATGTGTAGCTAAATATGCATCCCCGCTTTTGTTATAACTATATATTTATAGAGCTTTAAGTGATATCGACTTAAAGTCGTTGCTCATTGTTACTCTACCTTACTTACCCACAACATAAGGTAACTTTAAGGTTGACTTAATTGTACTTATAATTTCAACAAGTTTTCGTCACTTTCTGTGAAATATTTATCGGTATTTTTTTTTAACTTTCTATTGTTTAATTTAATTACACTTAACATTATTCTAAAATTTTAAACATACTTTTATAGTTCTCGTGTAAAGTACTTGTAGTAAGTACATAAATTAAAAAAACACACATTTCAGTTATAGAGTAAAAAGAGTGCCGTGACTCGCGGACGAACTTCTCAAATTCAAATAAGAACAGATCTCTCATTGTAACTCGCAACGAATTTACGACGAATATGATTTATGGGCGTATTTGATGCGGACGGACAAACGGACAACAATAGGCGTCGTACAAACCGGCGGCCGGGGAATCGCCGGCCCGTGTTTTTAGTATTATAATGCGGTCGTACAAACCCTCCCCCTCTCAACCCTTCCCGCCACTGGCCGAGCGCTTCGGGATAAATAAGTTTTTATTACACATCCTTCGAGGAAGTAAGTTTTTTTTTCTAAATAAGTCCTTTCGCTTTCGCTCAAAAGAAAATAAAATTTTAAACTATAATGAATATTAATAATTAATAAAAATAAAAAGGGCCAATACAAAACCTCTGCGTTTAATACCATCCTTCGGCCACTTCGCCACTTTATACTGGGATTGTAGTCAAGCGCTTCTTTATTTCTTATTCATATTGTAAATTCGAAAGTAACTGTCTGTTTATTACTCTGTCTGTCTGTTGTTGTATGGAAGTTTCATCTTTTTTGAAGCTAGAAACTTGAAACTTGTTTTAAAGCTTTTGATTAGATATAAATAAATATGACATTCAAGTTTGTAAACATTTTACCCTTAAAATAAAAGTAAGTAAGTAAAAATAAACTTAAAATAAAAATAAGTTATGAAAGTTTGTATATGAATGTGTAAGGTTTATGTATATGATTCATAAATTTGCGATAAGCGGCAAAATATTAGAGACATACAGATAATAATTAAGGTAAGTAGCGACTTTTACGGAGTCATTACAAAATGTGTAACTGAAATGAACGCAAGTAAGAAACTTGCCGAGCACCACGCCGTACCGACGATGAGCAAGACACGCCGCGGCGCATAGCTTATTTTAATGTATGGATGAATTTGATTAGCAAAATAAGTAGCCTAAAAATGCTGCCCAAAGTCACTATTCCACCCGAATGAAGTCGCGGGCACAGCTAGTTTCTTATAAAAACAAACAAAAGAATTAGTGCAATACTAATATTAACTCATTAAAACTGAAACTAACGATATGCCTTATTCATACTTAAGTTTATGAAATCAAAATCCGGGTCACGAGTCAAACATTATTAAAATCGCCGGGCACATTGTTCGAAATCGATACCTAAACAAAATCGATTAAACACGCGTGTGAATATCGAACAATGCATTTTTGGGTGCGAATTAAATTTCAACATCAAATTTTTGGGGGTCATCGACCACATCGATTTGAGAATGAACCAAAATAATTTGTGCACACAAAATCTATTTCTAAGAGTTTCAGCACATTTGTGCCCGTCCATCCGTAGACGTCCCTCGAGTATTTCCTCTTTTTATAATTTTTTATCTAATTTCCAACTCACGTTTTGAAATTCCATCCCACTTCATAAATTATTTTTATAAAATAGAAAAGGTTAACAACCTCTGTTACATTTAAAAAAAATACTTCTTAATTCTATATTTTATTAAATTAACAATTTTGAGGTTTTCAAGTTTTGAAATTTGGTTCAAAATTTTTCATGTATGGATTTAAGTAATGCTTAATAGTTAAATCCATACATGAAAAATTTTAAACCAAATTTGAAAACCGTTATATAAATATTAAATGAAATTGTATAAATTGTAAAACTACTACACCTGCAATAAAGTAATAAAATAGTATAACGCTTAAATCACACAAACAACTTTAAAATTAATTTGTTTTACAGCAAACGCTCCATATAAAATCTCAGCAATAAACGTTCAGACACCTAGCACTATATCAATTTGTGCGCAATAAAAACAAAACAAATGGGCCGTCGCATGTCTGAGAATTAAAAAAACGTTGCGTTTAGATCAATGGCACACTTTATACTTATTAAATCGCGGACGAACATTTAATTTGAGATAAAGAATATTAATAGAGATGTAAATGTTCGAGTTTTGTTATTTTTTTACATTTTAAATTATAATGTAGCACCGAGATTCGTGGAGCTTTGATATATTAAAAAAATACGCATTTCGTCGAGAGATTAACATCGAAAAACGC
>JWHW01043797.1:41922-62403 GCA_000931545.1 Papilio glaucus
TCCAGCACTACACGCACTCACAAATGTTTCACCTTGAAATATAATATTGAGGAGAACAAAAAAGTGCTATAAAAATACGATATCACGGCACACTTTAGTAGTTGTGATCACATCACTACGCTCGAGTTGATTAATTCCAGTTTTATTTGTATTTGTATGAGGCAGCTGCCGGCGCGCGTTTGATCGCGACACGCTGCCTACACCGCGACCACAAAACGTCTCGAGCATTTTTCACGAAGCCGTGAAAACACGACGAAAATAATAGATTTTAATCTTTAAGGAATCCGTTGAAATTAGTTACACACCTGTAACGCTACGGACTATTCGTTTAAATGAAATATATTGCGCGAGTAGTGTTTAAATTTCGTCAATGAACAATAAGATACATATCGAGTTTATATTTTATTACATCCATTGCAGGTACTTCGTTTATTCTGTTTCATAGACATTTGCACGCTAACCAAATTACGTATTTCGCAATCTATATAATTAAAAATGTTTGTATATTTGTCCTCTGTGTTCCTTAACAATTGGTCGGATTGTGATCCGCAGTACATCTTACCAAAGTAAGGGTTCTTTGTTTTTAATTAAACTTTTTGCACGATGCTTTGATATATTTGAAAAAGGTTCAATAAAATAAAATTATCTATATAGCTAAAAGTAATTAATATTCTTGGCGAAATGCCAAAAATCAAGCAGACAAACGGAATGGAGAAGCATTTTCACTATTATGCATAAACTAAATACTAATTTAAACATAAATACTGTGCAGAATACAGCACAACAACGTACAACCAAACACTTTTTTATATTTAGGGGGACTGCAATGCATGCGCCGGGACAGGCTAGTAATAGATGCATTTTCTTTTAATTTTATACCATTTCTAAATAGGTAGTGAAACAAATCCAACTGGGCTATGCTGTAGTGAAATACCAAAGTTGTTGTATTTGATTGCAATCCGACTGCTATCAGTTCTGTTACTTAGCTTAGCTAAGTTGGGACAGTTAGAGATTTTGCATACAAATGATGCAAAATCTACTCTTATTTATTATAATAAATATCTCATTTATTATAGTAAGATGAAAACAACAATTGACAGACATAAAAAAACACTAAGAGAGTCGGCTACCGATCAAAAATCGTCAGGAATAGAAAGCCTAGGTAAGTAGTGTACGTATACATATGTACATCCATCGATGGGTTACTACGATAAATTATTGCATAAGCAAACATAATTAACGAGCAATGTATGTGTTTAATCTGTATAATTATATTCAGCTATGTTGGCCAATAATGTTGACCAGAATACATTTTAGATTTCTATTTGATTTAAAAGTTTACAAGCTATTCACACGGCAGCGACAAGAAGTCGGATCAAACCGTTTACCATTGAGGCGGTGACTTCTTCCCAACTCATTCATTGTACGTAAACATCGATAGACGAGCTCGGGCTTCTGGCCCTTTGGTCCATTTCATAAGAGGACTGCGTTTTCTAAATTAAACAAACGAATAAACTATACCTAACAGATCACTTACTACACGAGGGGCGATGAACTAGATGAGTCATCTAAAGCCACTTAGATCAATGTGACAACAAACCTACCTCGGTATCTTTGACGTAGAATGAAACATTTTTTACATTATTACATATATTTTTAACGTTTTCGTGCAGTTATAGGTGCTTTAAAATTCAATTATTAATATGTTTCATGCATGCCCATTCGCCTACTAATGCTTACTCATCAAATGGATTCCCAACAGTAATTTTAATATTAGTCCAGGAACTTTTGCAACAAAATAAGTTCGCTCTGCATAAAATCTTCCTACGTGATTTTTCAATTGGATTAGGTCAGGGTATGCCCCTAAGTATAAAATTAAGTTTCTGTCGCCTAAAACCGCCATCGTTAGCCGCCATCTTAACAAACGCCTTTTCGCAAATATCGACGATGATGGCTCCGAAAATCTTTTCCGTATGAACGCTTTTATACTCCTCTAATGAGCATAATTCGTGTAACGCGCTTACATTTTTCAAATTCTTCAATAGAACTTTGAGTTCGTTTTTTTTTATACTTGATCAGTCTTTGCACACATTTTTCTTGTACATCTCTATCACTTAAAAATTCTCCAATATAAAACACGTATTTATTTTAATGACGTTCCGATGTACGATTGTCCGTATCTGAATTGTAGAACGCTTGAGTGTTCTACAATAATAAATGGCTTATTGATGAAGACGCGCCGACGTATAAACCTTCTGCAATGCTATACTTTCCGCTGAGATGTCGGCTTTACTTGTACTTTTTTATTTGCAAGCCAAAGTAACATAGTAATACTTAATTATTAGATTTGCATCAAAGTTTGATTATTTTTTTACAACAACTTTGTAAAAACATTATAAAGTTGGGTGCTGGATACATTTTTACGCGATAAACTTTAAAAAAGGATCAAATTTACATTCGATGTCATTATAGTAGGTAAAGGCAATGGATCTCAGCACTGACTGAGTAAAAGAAGTTGTAAATGTATAAAAATTATGAAAGTACATGTAAATAAATAAAATCGCTGTACTCTTATGACTTGAGCAGCGGCGGGTCGCGCTGCATGACTGGCGCTATGTGACCGTTATTGGCGCGAGATGACCGTCACAATGTTGTAGCCGTGTCTGCCGAGAGCTACATATATAGATACAGCAGGAAAAACCTTCGCGTTAACGACCCTTATAAAAACCCGTCCCGCTTTTTCCTAAAAGACATTTTTGACAAACAACCGTTCTGTATTATCATTTCTTCTGAAATAGTGTCAATAGAAAATACATCTCTATGTGTGTCTATTTTGCGTATAACGAAAGTTAGCAAGACATTTAGAAATAAAATTAAACGTTTATTTCGTACACTTTTCGTGAATCACCTAACAATAATGATTCAATTTTATCTGCCTTAGCAAGCACTCTAATAAATTTGTTTTTTATCTTTCTATAATATAAAACTAAACCCTATACTAATTTTGTCAGTTAATAACGAAGAATATATATTTTGTCCGATGAATCACATTAATTATAGGGGAATATGTTGTACCATCTCTAACATGTTTCCGTACATTTGTAACGCTAATTACAAATTTTTAGAAGCAGGTTTAATATCATCACAAACGGACTGTTAATAATACTCTAGTTTCTTATTTAAATATATAAAAATATTCCAGACAATAATTTAAGGATTAAATAAATAAACATAGAATCATTAGAACCTCTGCCGCAAATGATATCAACAAATTGTTTCTGCACAATAATTTAACATGTCGCAGTCCACGGCGCGGTAACGCACCGCGACATAATTCCCGTGCGTCTCGGCTCTCAGCTCACCCATCATCAATCTTCGCCCTTGTTCTAATCGCATCGCATCGCATCATCAATTCACGAGTTATTTAAAGCGCGACACGACGACTTTGACAATTAAATGTTTACGGCATATGCGGACGCAGGCGAAAATCTTTTTTTTTTTAATTTAATTTTCAGTCGCTTATTGTGTGACATTTTTTAATTCGTCCGAGTTGATTTCATTGCTAATACTGGCTTGACTTGTTCTCCACCATCCGTGTTTTTTTTTATAGGATAAGGGGGCAAACGAGCAATGAGTCGCTTGAAGCTTAGTGATGACCGCCGCCTATGTGCATCCGTAACATTAGACGAACTGCCGGTTTGCCGGCCTAAAGGCTAAAAAGGAAGGAGCGTCCTTCTGTACCAAGCGTGCTTGGTTGTTGTTAAGTATCGTCAAATTTTTCTTTTTCGCTTTTAAAAAAATATATTTTAGTCATTTAATTTAAACGCTATCTAGTGGTGTTACGGTTAACGAAGTTGCTTGATGTTAACCCACTAGAATTCAAAAGCCCGACTAAAGTGTGATTTAAATTACAAATGTTTACTATATGACATTAATAATAACACAATAAAATCAAATAAGAACTTTTTATAGTAAGAAAAGGTTATATATTTGTAATAAAAAGGTCTTCTATAAACAAATGAGGAAATTATCTTTTCAAACGAACGCTTATTAAGGTTTTTTACAATTTTATACAATTACATCGAAATGAGTCTAATCAATCAAATTTAAATGAACACTCGTCGCGACGAACAGACAAAAAGACGAAGGCAAATGAGCCAGGGTAAAGCTCGGCCCGAAATCGAATTAACCGCCAGCCAGTTTAAGACACCAATTAAACCTCCAACAAAAGGCTATCTTCAATGAAATGATGAAAAAAATGATAGATCAACTCTTTAATCTAATCTATGTTCTAAAGTGTCCAATCAAAAACGAACTCTTAAGTCTTGGCATAGAATACAATTTCCAGAAGCTTGCTATTGGTTGAAATTGGAGAAGACTGTTGGCACAACATCTCATATCGATTAAACAGATAATTAATCACGGGAAATGAATCCGAATGAGATGTTATTAGTTATAGCGAAGTCGCCATTAACAAGTGAAACAATGGGCGAGCACTCACAGGCTGAAGGTACGTAAGGTACAAACTCCTAACCAATTGCTGCTTCACGATCCAGTGATTGATTGTGTTTGGGCTAATTACGATTACATTACTTTTGACACCGATTTTTTTTATTGCTAACGAGAGAGAACAAAGATCAAGTTAGTTTACCAGACGGTTGAATATCACAGCAATGTCATATTATTCCAATGATTTTACTAGATTACATGTGATTTCAATCCATAATAAATTGTCCTTGAGAATACAAATACATACAAAAAATCTTCCCACGAACCTTTAAAGAGCGCAGATATAGACTATTCATTTGCTTTTAACCTGACGATAAATCTGTAAAATGTTAACATCCCGATATTTCTATAAAGACATCACGCCCGCATAAATCTTATAAATGTGTTATAATTAACTATTTAGTCTAAAATTTTCAATGTTTATTGTGTATACTATTTGTATACATGACGTAATTTCTAAAAATATTTGTGCCCTTAGCAAATGAGTTTATCTATTTATGTCGTTTAAGAGACGTTAGATCTTATTTATTCATGAATTATAAAAATGACTCGTTGGATTTTTATATCATCCTGTATATGAGTAAGGACGGGGCGGCTGATAGCCGATCAATCAGCCGCTAACAAGGCGATCACGTGCTAACATCGCCTGCACTTATGTGCTTTCTATTTCTACAAAACAACGTTTCGTGATACGTTCTAGAGACTACAACTGACAAATACAATAAATTACTTTTTAGATAATTGTGACCACAATTTGTGAGTGAATTAAATGAACGAAGAAGTTTTTTTTTTCATTTTTAAACGTTAGCTGATCCTGGTAATAGCCAACTTCATGCAAGACAATGTTCGCAGAGTCCGCTAGTAGATGTTGTCATACAGATCAACTAAACTAATAAACTAAAGCCAATGAATTGAACCACCCACAAAGTTAGGTATCATGCACTTTAATTAGAATTTACATAATCGTTTGTCGCTGTCTTTAAATAAATGCTCGTGTCCGTGATTGATTCAAATGGAAAAAAATATAAAGCGATATTATATTTAATCTGTTTTTTTTTGTTTGCGAGACGAAGACGGAGTGCGGTGAAGCGCGGGGCGTGGCGGGCTCACTTTCATTACTCATGAGCAATAATAAATGATAAAACATTATTAATACGCCGAGATCGGCCGGAGTGATGGCGCTCACGTGTGCGAGGATTAACCCACCTCGAATAAATTAATTCTAACTAATTAAAACTTGATGTTTGCTATGGCATGGGAAAATAAAACGGTAATTACATCTCTAACCGCCTCGAGATAAGTAGCGCAACAGTCTATAGCTAAAGTATTAGCTTATTTTTATCTGTAAATGATATAATTATGCACTCAGCGTCCATAGGCATCCAATCATTTCCAATAGAAATACATAAAAGATAAGAGAAGGATCAAAGACAACGAAAAATATTCTGCCACGACGTTACCTGTAAATTGCATCATGATCCTCATTGACAGTTTAAAAATAATAGTATTTTTAAACTGTCAATGAGGATCATGATATTATCTTTGCAGCACACATTTAAAGGCCGAGCTAAACTAGATTTCATGTTAACAGTGGTAGAGCCCACAACACCAATATCTGTTGCACGAATGGGCTGGCTCGACCGGTGAAGTACCACGACCTGACAGACAACAGGCGTGAAGTAGTATTCACGTTTCGTCTGATGAGTGAGGTGTCGGAAGCCTAATTTCAGTCCTCTTCCCCTTCCCACCCTTTCCTCATAAGTATAGAATGGGAACGGGAAGAGGTTTGGACGGGGAGGGGGTTAACGGGGAAAGGGAAATGTCCTTATTCCTGTCTATGTCCTTCTCTATCCAGTAAGGGTGGGCAACGCATCTGCAACATATTTGCTTGTTGCCGATGTCTATGGGCGGCGCTCACTTAAGATCAGGTTATCCCCTTGCACGTCTGCCACCTTTTACCATAAAAATGACTTTGACATAATTAAAAAAAACGGTTAAAATATTAAACATTTCCAACATCGAAATATTAATATTATGCGTAACCTGAGTTTTAACATCTACATTTTAACTATGACGTCATTCTTCCCAATAAAACAACACCTCGAATCAAAACTAATGAAACGAAAGCATAATCGAAATCCACGTCACTCGATTCTAATCCGATCGCGATAGCGTTAAAATATAAATCGATATAAAAACAACAAATCGATTAATTTTCGTCGTTATCGCGCCGCGCGTAATAACAACCAGAAGTTTGTTGGCCGCGACCGGGGGGTGATAAATTGAATAATAATTTATTCTGAACAAGATAAGCCGGACCCGTTCTGATCGCGAACCTCGATACTCCACGTTTAAGGGCTGATTTACACCGTTTCGTAACATGATTGCTGCAACAAAAACTCTTTATGAGGTGTTACGTATCCTAGTTGGAGGTCGTCTGTGCGATCGGTTACACATGGGAGCAATGCAAAGTCGGTTCTAAATTTCGGTACAATTTTTCTTTTGTAATTTTTTAGACAAGGCTGTTGGCCTGTCACGGAAGTTCAGTGGATTTATAATGTACCTGGGAAAGGATTTTCCGATAATTTTATTACCAGATTGACCCGGAAGAAGCTGTTGATGTTTTTCAAAAAAATTCAAATAAACGTGCGGAAAAAAAATAACAATTAACAAAAGATAAAGGCCAGAGAACTGTCCTATACTAAAATCGAATTTCTATTTGAGTTCAATGGTACTAAAAAAGAAATCGATTTTGCAAAAAATCGAGTACCGTTGTAAAGTCAATTGTTTTATCACTCACGGTGTGATCGTCGTCCAAAACAGCATTCTGTTTCAATTAATCGCTTGCAATAAACAGCGAAGCGTGGACAGTGGCACCGCCCTACACCCTATTGGCCAGATTAAGTAATTGGGACACTTTCACACTAAATACGAAATTACAGAACGTTTTAAACTCTTCTTATATATAAAATGTGTTTTATCCATTACTATACAAATTCATTATATTATCTATATTTAAATATATTAATTATAAACTCCAAAAGTTTGTGACACATTTACATCCCTACAACGCTTTACAGATTTCCCTATTAGTACTTACAATTCAAGAGCTTTTAGCTCCAACATTTTTTATTACTATTATTTTTTATTATAGAATTCATGATTAGGGTTTAAGAAACTTAGCCCCCACTCCTAGAACTTCCAATGGAGATATGTATGATTTAACAACGACTTATATCATAAAGGTTGTAGTGAGGTAATGTTTAGTGAGGGGAATGCATGCAACTATATCGATATCAAACTAATCGTACAACAATAAGTATTGATTCGACAAGCTAAGCGGCCGTACATCAACATCAATTGTACGACATCATTGATGGCGCCATTTGCAACGGAGATCAATTAATGAGGAACAGAGCCAGCAAAGTATCTGATCCGTGAGCGCGACAAGGTAAGTTGTACAGTTATCAATCACGCGCCCGCGCACGATCTCAACGCCCCGAGCGATCGAACGATCTCTTGCTTAATTATTTCTATTATGATATTTAAAACACAATGATTATCTGTGCAGATAAGATTCTTGTGGCGAATTCCCACACTAGCGCTCTTATTCGTTCCACATTGCAGTAACATAGGTCTTGCAACTGTCGATATTTCTATAATTAATGAACATTTAAATCGATAGGAAAGATTTTACATTTAAAACGGCGATAGTACAATACTCGTGTAACATTACACTTGTGAAAGACATAAAAACAACATTATTGCTTCCTCCTGTATCTTATAAGAGAGTGTGATCACTAATATGTAAATGATTTTTAATATGAAACTAATGATTATTGTTTTGAAGACATTGAAATTACCATTAACGAACAATTTTAGAACATGCATTTATTATAAAACATCAAATTACTACTAATATAAAACAAGAATTTTTTTTTTAAAGAAATAATTAGTTTATATCTATATCTATTGATGAATATAATTATACTTCATAAGTTCTCAAAGCTCTGTCGACTACAATCTTCAATCATCCCTTCCTCTACCTGACGCCTGATCACTTCGATATAAAACCGTTTATATAACTAAAGATAATAACAAACTTTTGATTCATATCTAAAAACCAACAAACTTGTAACTCTTGTAGGCAACTTAACACAATAAAACGCAGGCCTTTTTAAATTGGACGCTGATGGACCGATGACCGTGAATGAAGTCTAAGCGGCCAGTGATAAATTAGAGGACGTATCAATTGTAAAGAGGTTTGATCAAAGAGTATATATAGGTGTGGGAACTCACCGCGCTTCTGCATGAATGAGAACAGATCGTCGAGGAACTCCTTCCGCTGCGGGTCGTCGCTGATCTCATATAGCTGGAACAATGTAAACGTTTTTTTTATTACTTTATTTATTAAAGACACGCTAAGGAACTATTATGAAGTGGGTGTGTCAGATACATTTCTTAATGAAAATAAGTAAGCATTAATAACACTGCGCGAAATTATTAAATACAACCGACCTTGTAGTCTAGTACTTACACTTACTGGACTGATGTGATCAACGCACAGCCTAAACTAATTTCTGGTTTTACGTAGGCGAGCACTAAGAAGGATTTCCCTAAATTGAATCCCTTAAGACCTTAAGTTGAGATGAAAGTTTATACGAAGAAACTACTCGCCGGGGCGGATCGCTAGTTGATAGAGAATATCAAAGTACGGAATATTGAAATCCTAATAGAGCATTCCACTGGTATTTTAGTATGTAGATATTTTTAAATGTTTAATCAACAGTTTATAAATTAATATTCGATCTAGGAAGCGGTGTGCAACGGTGCGCGGGCACACGTGCGCCCGCATGTCCGGGAAAACGTAACCGTTGTCAACAAAAACCGACAATTTTACTTATACCTTATGAATTAAACAGTAGCTATTAAAATAAATTGCGTAACCTGTAACAGACTTAGCGCTACTGCTTCTCTACCCTCATAGTGTAACGTTCCCAAAGACATTGGAACACATTTGCAAGGTATTGTTTAAATGGATGACACAAACAATCTATAACGAGTTGTGATGACAACTAGGTCTCAGATAAAGAAATGTATTAATTAGTTGTAAATCGCAGAAGGGCACCGCTACACAATGCCGTTTGAGTCTCTTCGACTTACTTAATTTTGACTACTGTGGGCATTAATCTGATGAGAGCATGTCATCTACTTTACTATAATGCAAGCACGGAGATGGTTTTCACACGGATTTGAGTCTCCTTCTTATTATTTCTTGGAGACAGAGTGCTTACATTTACGAGGACTCGAATTGTGAACGGTATTTTTTTTATAATTTTCTTTTTTGGTGTTTTGAATAGTTTAATGCTAAAGTTCGCAGGGCTAGCACCTGTTACTTCACATCTGGTAACTAATTACCTGGTTGAAAAGTAGCTATTTATCGTAAGAGAGGCGTAAGAGAAAAAAGGAAAAATAAAGGAAAATCAATTTGAAGTATTTACAACGCATTAGTAATTTTAGAATACCCGTTATTTTAAAATTACTAATGCGTTGTAAAGAGTTAAATTTCGATGAGGCTTGTTAATTTGATAACTTGACATGTAAAAACAAACACACAAAATCTATTAACTTTTTAAATGTTTTATGTTTTACGAATAAAAATAACTATAATCATCCTAATCAAACTAATTATTATTTAAAAATAAAATTCAATATTAACAAACGTTCCAAACAATATGAGTAACCCTATAGAAGAACTATCGTACAATTTGTATATAGATAGCTGCTGTAATCGGCCACCCCATCGTGCATAAAGTAACAAAACATTGGTAGCAAATTGTACAACATCCGGTTTTTGAACGCACTTTGCAATTTAAAAAGCAGATAGAGCGCTTTATCAGCTGCACGCAGCGATAAAATTGCTTGATTGGTCTGAACTGAAGTGTTGACGCGAAGGCCTACTACTGTGTAATGGTGTATATCTATTGCTTTGCATATTGAACGTATCTTTTACATAATTGCTATGGCAAGTTTGTTAAATATGTGCCTGTTATACAGTACATTATGTTCTTGTGTCTTGGCTCAGTAAGTAAAGAAGCTTTT
Source organism: Papilio glaucus (assembly GCA_000931545.1). NCBI lineage: Eukaryota > Metazoa > Arthropoda > Insecta > Lepidoptera > Papilionidae > Papilio > Papilio glaucus. Next base: position 52,534 of record JWHW01043797.1, read on the forward strand.
CTTTCTGTGATGTCTGAAAGTGGAACTATCATGAGTCTTAAATGCATGATCAGCCTCCTGCGAATTTTTTTTCATGCTGCCTTCACCAGCATACTGGCTAGGTCTGTCAATAGCAAGTTCATTATTACGTTTTCTTCCTACTTCGCTTCTTGATGTAAACGATAATACTAGGAGATCCGCATATTTATTTAATGACTTCATGTTTTTATAATTTCTTTTTACAATGATAAAGATCTTTTGAACTCCATCTATTTTATCAAATCCCTTTATTACTAAATTCTTAGGAGAGATTAGATATAGATTATTCCCGAGAAGGGTTAACGTCAGGCAGGCGGCCGAACGTACAAACTGTAGCCAAAACCTATACAGTATGGAGTACAGTCATACTGTTCCGACTAGACACGAGACTAGATACATAGATTCTATCAGAGGTACCTGTTTATTTATAGACCATTTACCTAAAGCTTATATTAATAAAAACGGGTATTCAATATTTGAAGTAAACATTATCAAATTCGATACATTTCATACTAAGGCTAATGTTATCATCTGTGATGACGTGATAAACAAATAGGAAATCCCGCTAAGCAACGCGCACCGTCCGGTCCACTTGAGAATGGGCGAATGTTCAAACGTGGTGTCACAGTGACTTTGCCGACGATCAAACATCGGAGTATTTGCATTGGCCGGACAATTACATCGGAGCACTTAACGCCAGAGAACTGGGCCGTGGAAACAACGAAACGCCATTTGACGCTTCCTGTTTCCGTCTCATATATTTGTATAACGCCTCATTAAAGAGTCTAGGCATTAGGACGCATTTGGAGCGTGCGAAATGTATAAGTCGCGGGTTTCAGTCACAAAAGACTGTCATACTATAGATAGATATATAAATGATGTACATGGATGGACATATCCAAGATATAATATCTATGACCTCATACCAATAGGAACAATAAAAAGTCATACAATTTGTATTGTATGTGAAATACTCTAACTTAGCTTAGCTTATGCGCTGGTGACAAAAGTGGCTGACGTACTTTTATTAGCAAATAGATAATATAATAATAGATTTTTTTTAGCCTTAAATGAGTTGTAATAGAATGGAAGTAAATAGTCAGTAAGAAAAAAAAAGAAATGTCCGGTACATAAAAGCAAAATATTTCGATGAAGTCTAGCCTAATGTTCGAACACTAACCCTTTGTGACGACTAAAACAAATGGTACACAAAGCGATGGTTCGTAATTGGAACGTTGTGTTTTTTCTTCGTACACTATCCGGTGCTAATCGAAAACGTTCTGGCGGGTGATTAATCGCGGGGGGCGCGACCGGCCGACAGTGACGATCGCGAAGATTGATGCACCAAGAGATCGCCCGTTGCCAGCCTATAGCTTGCATTTAAACTCATTAGATGGATATCGACGCCGATCAACGTAACTCACTTGTGTCCTCGGTTCAGTGGACAAGACTTCTTTAATCGCATAAAAGGGAAAGCCTGCCTGGTCTAATTTTTAATGGATAGGTTAAGCAAAAGAAATTGAGATGATGGTTAAAATTTTTATATAGAAATACGATACTTGTACAATTATTTGATGCAGACGAGGTCGCGGCCTAGTCCAGTCTACATAGTACCAAAAAATTACAGTCTCCAGGGAACAAAAATAACATAAAACACGGCTTTAAATATTAATGTGTGAACTGGGGGTTTCGCTTGAATGATCTTAAAAGATGGGAAGAGATTAAAAAGTTGCAATAGCATACAATGGACTGCCCCTTAAGATTTAAACTTTTCTCCTTTGAGGAAGTACTCGATTATGAATTACTATTATAACGTAGTCAACACATGTATTGAGGCATTTCAACGGCCGCGCGATGAGGACAGTTTGCGTACAAATTATTGTACGAAACGACAGGAATATTATCATAACAGGGCCGGTCGTTGTCGCCCACCGAGCCGTCGATATTTGAATGACAAAACTCGACGCTAAGCCGCGTAATCTCCATTGTCGTGCGCCAATTACTGACTCTCCCCTTCCGCCTGAATAAATAAATAAATATTGTAAAACATCACACTGTTTGGTAATAATTCCGGGGACAGGCAACAACAGTTCTATAGAATGTGCTCGACTGACGACCAACGCATCAAATATTTTATCCGATATAACGGCTGCGTATTGTGACTTCGTATGGAATTGTAGTGGAGCACGCTGCTATGTCAGATGGACTCATGACGTACGCAAAGATGTTGAATTCAAAGAATAAAAATATAAACGTGTTTGTTTACCTAGACCAAAAAGGTTCAAACTTGACAATTATCGTATTATTATGTATAACGAAACCATATTTAGTACTCAGTGTAAGGAATTCAAACATAAAATCTAATTCAAGCCAAGGTTCATCCGACTACACCTCATATTGATGTATCACGATTGATATAAATCAAATGGAACATCCATTTGATTTATATCAATCGCTGCAAAACCACTGCAACACAGGTCAAGGTGTCCCAGACACTAAAATTGATTTTGACACAGATGCGGACGATTGTACCAAGATTGTCTATTGTATTGGGCGCTTAGATCGGCTCACGTCATTCCATTTTATTGGTATTTGCACCTTCAGTGCCAGACAATTTGTATATCACACAATATTCAAAGTTCACAATATAATTTCGACTTATCTAAATATTAATGTGTGAAGCGAAAAATTCGGTAATATTTTTTAGAATATTGGGCGCACTAGAAATCTATTTTTCATTAAGCATTTATACAAATACACTAAAATTAATTAAATAAGACAATGATATTTTACGTTTATAATAATAGAAGTACGCCGAAATACCCAAATCCTTCAAAACTTACTTTTGACTGTGCCTAACCGTACTCAGCTTAAATTACATTACTTCTATGTTTTACATTACTTACATATTTACTTTTTCCTTCCTTTAACAATTTGTTGTGATGTTAACAAGGAATAAGACTTTTATATGTGAGTACATGAACAAGCATATCACGACGCTAAATAACACCTCAACCGTACCCGCGAACCCGGGCTGGTACTGGTGGTAAACTACGACCGCTCCGCCGCAAGACAATTTCAAATTGCAAGCGATAATTCACGCTTGTAATATAAGGATGGATTTATAAATAAAGCACTCGACTCGCGGCCCCGTACGAACAACTGAGACAGCGTTTATGGAAATACCGCAGATTTACACATATTGAGTTTACATCTAAATGCGATATGATGAATTCGACGGCCCCGTGCCGGATTTATTGGTTTATTCATTATAAGGGAACTCCAGCTACACGAGAGAAGTACTAGGTGCTGTGATGTTTATTTATAATATTTAAATTCATATACGTTTAGAACATTACTTCTGTATACTGCATCAAAAAACAGCAAAGATCTTGTATTACTGATCATCAAATTGAAGTTTTGCACGTAAGCAAAATAAAATCGACAGCGGTGGCTCTGAACCGCACCTTAAATACAAGTATACCTGTAAATTAATACTAGCTTATTCCAATATTTTGCTTCGACTGGGTCGATCGAAACCAGAACCCTGGTGTCGGCATCTGCCGCACTCATCAAATGAGTCCCGCAACTTTAATCATCGGGTCATCTTATGTGGGCTCTATATATATACGCTGCGTCGACCTGTACTTGGCCGCCAATCTCGGGCTTTTTCAGTTCCAATGTGTCCGGCCCATTGTTACTTAGTAATACTGGAGTTTTTCGGGCAACGTCGGTGACACAACCATACTTTTACACCAACCGAATACGAACCGCAGTAATTTATTAAAAATTCACATCTCCCTCACGCAAGTATTCGTCTAAAAATAGAATTCTTCAGATGATAAGGCGACCCCATAAATGTTTACTTTTTGTCAATAAAGAACAGTTATTGCTGATTAAAAGAGTGCCATCGTGGTTGTAGCATACAATGAAACACTTATTGCGCTGCAAATGTAATTACATTGGTATCGCTTAGCATCGCGTTCCGTCGTTTGACTACCTCAACAATGTAACTTTTTCCATCGACGCAGTCGTAAAAACGACCCACCTTAATGTCTAATCGTGTATTTGCAACGTCAGCTCGATAAGTCGACCTATTTTCGAAGCAATCGCCTCGCATCGTATATAATTACTAATATAGCGAACGGTAGCTACGTTTTCGCATGATAATGTTATATGCGACGTTAGTCGTTATTTATTTGCGTTCCGGCGTCAGGAAATCATACCGGGCCTGTCACGACATCACGCATGTAACTGTAAACGTGATTACGGTTTAACGTCGTCCGCGCACTTTATAACTGAAAATAGTTACCCTACATTACCTTAATGATGCATAGACACCCAATACGAATTTGCACAGGTCATAAAGCCCAGAGAGGGGTTATTTTAAGAATTCTATAATTATATAAAATCAATAATATTGAATGTTTCTTATAATTAACGAACTATATATTTTATTTTCACTATGTTAGTATGCAATTTTTATTAATTTGTTAATTTTTATTTGCTTATAATTGTTCAATTACCAATAACTTTGTATTTCTGTAAATACATCTTTATTATGAAAATACAAATGCCGCAGAAAAATTATAGCAATTATCATAAAAACGCAATATATAATTTTGGCCGTCAACAATACAATTACTTGAACTTTCACGGAAAGCTGCCGAAATCGATTTCATTGAAGAATGAAATGACGGTACAAAGAATCGATGTAAATTGGTGGCGTTTAATTGTCGAGTGAGGGCAGAGCTGGTCCGCAGGTGCCCGTCCCGCACAATTGCAGCACAGTTTTAACCGGAGTTGTAATGAAGTAAACAAACATGTCGAGTTTGTGGTCCAAGGTATGCGAGACAGCGGTTACCGAAAGTAAACATTGCTTTTTTATATTTCATAATCTTTTACTAATTATTAACTTTGTCACCATATCAAATTAATGAAATCATGATTGCTAAAATTAAAAACAAATGTAATGATTTAGTTACATGATAAAAAAAAACTTGCTTAAACAAATTAATGTACAAAATGATTGTTATGTCATGAAGAAATAGACAAACAATCACACTAAGTGCGTAATATCTTATATCAATATAATTTAGTAAAAACGGTATATGAAAACCGCTTACCGCTTGTATGTTAACATTCAGATAGTTAATTGTTATACGCGTCAGAACCGCGTTAAGGGCGTTGGCCGAAGAAACAAAGCCTCAATTGATACGAGGAAAGCGGTGTCGTAACTTAAATGCGCTCCTCGGATTTCAGTCAAAAAGTCCATTAAAGGCACATAAATCTACGAATCACTTACCATTCATTGTGCTTAAATTTCGTAACTAAGTGATACCTGATAGTTAAACTTTATTTAAAACACATGTATATGTTTGTGTGTATATATATATATATATACATAACGATAATATGTCAATTACACGTTTTTTTAAGTACCTTTATATAACTCATTATCATAAGACTCGGCCAATGAACATAGGCCGCCGACCGAATATAAAAATATGTTAATAATAAAATTGACATTGTATTTCTTTTTTTTGGACTACTAACCTCACTCCAATGTTTTCATTTTTTTATGATGTATGTTTATTTATAATCCTGTCGTCTTTGTCACATATAATACCTTTTTTTAAGTAAACGATTTCATTAATGTTATTTTACGGTAGTAAATAAAAAAGGAAACGGTCGGAGGCGGTAAACCAGTTCCGTTAGTGTTTACACACAAATTATGCTTAATTCTGACCTCAGCGGCCACAATCTATGATTGATTGACACATACCCATCGACCACGACGCCGAACTAACTGTATTGTCAAAATGATACATGACATGTGCTTATTTTTTTCTCAGTCAATGTAAATTGTTGTAAAGCGTTTTAAATCGCACTAAGCATGCACTAAAAACAAAAATTAAGACGGGTTTTTGAAAATTGTTTCATTATTTATAATTTAATTATTAAACTAACAGTAGTCAAATAAATTTTCTGTTAAGTTCAATATTCAAAATTGTTCATAGTTTAAAATCATAGTTGTATGTAATGATCATAAGATAACTAAACGTAGTGTTAAAGTAAGCTATAAATAGTGCAATTGGAATTCATTTTAACAAGTCTCTTATATTAAATAGAAACACATGCAGTCCCAATGATTGCCGACAGAAGTGAAATCTTAAAACAAATGAAGACGCGGGACATTAGTTCAAAAATAAATAACTAATTAACAAATATAAACGCTTGAATAATAAAACTCAAAATTGAATATGAGAAAAATAAATGAAAAAAACTTCGTCGAAATTGTGCCAAATTCAAATAAGCATGTTGCTGACACATGTTGAGCTTGTTGTTCATGCGAACCTATAAGAATTTCCCCCACCAAGTATACGGCTAAAGATTTAACTTCAACAAGTTGTATGTCTCCTTTTTGTAATAGTTTAGAACTAATGTAAATCGAATATGAGGCGGCGAACCTATAAGTACAGTTAAAGGCATTCAACATTATGACATTTACTAGCTAGCCATCTTCACCAAGCATTCTTGCTACAATCGGAGAAGTTAGTTTTAACTGAAACCACAAAGTTTCGCGCATAAATCATAAAGTCAATTCCAATTGTCTTACAAATGTATTAAAATTATTGAACGTCATCTGCGAATATAAACTAATGTTATATTGGCAATGTACCGTTAGCATGTTAAGAAGCAGTACCGTCAGCATACGTCCATTGTGTTTATCGAATGTCTTCAATAAAATACGATGTTTTCAAGTTGAGCCTTTCTCCTTATATAGTAAGCATTTCATTGTCCAATCACTCGCAATTCAGTTTTACTAACGTGCATATAGCGGACATTAAATATAAACTTTATAACACGATTGTGTTAGAATATATAACCATTATATATTATCTTTATGTGTAATGTAAATTAGCTTCTAAGAACTAACTTATTGGCATACAATTAACTTTTCTTTATTCTTGAAATTAAATAGCTTGTATTTAATTTTTGTGCGCGTGTGTCCGGGATTTGTGAATTGATATTTGATCGTACATAAATAAATAAGTACCGAAGCCTGAAGTACAGAAGGGTTATCACTTCTTCACATGCTGGTCGGTTTGGAGTACTAGGGAGTAATTTAGCAACACTGCTCACACAATGTAGATTTATATCATGTTATTCCACATCAAGTGGCATTTTACTTTTTTTGTTCAAGAAGAATGCAAAGGAGCAAGTGGTTCTCCTCATATTAAGTGACCGCTACCCATAGCGATCTACAACACGCTAATGAGTTGCAGATGCATTGCCTACCTTTAATGGACAGCGGAGGGGACGAACAGAAGGGCTATTTTCTTTTCCTATCTATACCCTCACCCGTCAAATTTTTCCATCCTTTCTCTATTAGAAAAGGATAGGAAGGGGAAGATGCAGTTCGCATTTGGGCCTCCGGCACCACACTCTTCAAATGATACGTAGAAAACTTCTACTTCACGCTTGTCTTCTGTGAGGTTGTGGTGTTTAACTGATCGAGCCGGCCCATTCTTGCGACAGATATTGCTGTTGCAGGCTCTACCACTTTTAAATATAATGATTTACTAAAATAATAATAATCATCACAAACCCAAGATTCATACGACTCAGTAACATTAAGTATCTTCATTCTATAGTAATGTAAAATACCTACCGGTCCTCATCCCCACCGAGCAAAACGTGTCAAGCAAGCGGGTGTCCGGTGGTAGGTTTATTCCGGGTAAGCAATCGCGTAATCGACAAAAACAATAGTCAGTGGCAGTCACCAATGCGTGTTCTCTCAAGGATATAGGGCGACTGGATGCGACATTGGCATTTAATTATTTATTTTCACGATGGTTTCCATAAAGGATAAACAGTGATGTATTTTAATTAAGGTAAAGAGAATCAGAGATTACAGAGACGCTTTTACCGAAATTTAAGAAGTATTTTTTTTTTGTAAAATGAAATATATGGCGGTAAATGATTTTTTCTGATAAGGATGCTAAAAACTGGAACGCATGAAAAGCAACTAGTGCCGATCATCTCCTTTACTAGTCTTAAAGTCGTCAAAGCTTGGAGAGATCAAAGTTCCTAATTCATACCAGTAGAACATGTTGGCATTTTATTCGTAACATCTATACAATCAATTATCATAAACTTTTTTATTAAGAACTTTTATGCAGTAATAGTGAAGTGTAAGCGTAAGTACTCGAATGTAAAATGACACATCTAGTATCTCTATATCGTACAACTATCGAGTATACAGGCAGTATACACGATTACACGCCCTCTCTTTGATCTCCAATTAGATGAACATTTTGGGGCACCGCATTATCTACCCCGTACAGTGGCGATAGGGAGAGGGTGACGATTGCTCGGAAATATGTTACGTGTTGACACACTAGGACGTCCTTCGACCGTGAAATATTCTGGTTAATGCAAATCATAATTATTACTTCAGAACAATGTTAAGCTCAACGATCTCATTTTGCGCTCTTTAAAATGTTTTCAAATCCGTGTGTGCCCATTTTAGTTAAGTTTATTTACTTATTTCTGTAAAGCTAACAATAGTTTGTAATGTTGCAATACTTTTGTTATCATTAAAATATCTAGATGAACTATTACGTTTCTCAATAATTAAAAAAATACAAGAGATTGTGTAGAAAGTATACAAGTTGAGAAATAAAATCAATAAACAAAGACGAGCTTCGATGTAGTTATTAAGGCGGCGCGGTAGGGTAGGCGGCGCAGGGCGGCGGACTTATCCTCCGCTAAAACTTCTATTGCAGAACGCAATTATCTGCCGGCCATTAAGCCTCTTACGTCCAATAATTGTCAACTTCCAATCTGCTGACGGTCACAACGAATTTGTGATATACTGGCTACTTTTTTTTAACATTAAACTTTTCTATGTTGTCTATTTCAACCGTAGGGATTTTTTATTAAATCGATAAGTAGCCGTATGCAGTGTAAGAACATTGAAAGGTAAAATTAGATCAAAGATTACTTGGCCACTTTTTTTCGAGGTATTTAAAGGAGTCTTATAATGTATTATTCCAAAATAAATTGTCTTACGAATTATGGTATGCTGTGGGTATTCAACTAACACCTTATTTAGAAATAGACTCAAATAAGAGTTATATTTTAGAATAAAATGAGGAAAGCAGATAGTAAGTGTATTTCGTAGTCATTGAAAAATGTTTCACTCGAGTAAAGTAGCTTTGGAGTAGGATAATAGGATTTCAGAATTTCTTTCAGATGTGCTTGACCGATAAATTGCAAATTTAAAAAAGGAATTCACTAACCGGATTACGTGTAAAAATGTATTAAAAACCTTCTAAGTACTTTTTATCCTATAACATGTTCAGGGTTTAGGGAAACACTTCTATTTGGTAAAATCCGATGCTTAATTTTATTGTGCTCGATAACGAAAAAAGAATTAACTATTTGCTTATAAAATCAACAACATTTAACATGATCTATGACTTTCCTACTCGGACATTTGAACCGATGAGTCACCCAATCATTAACACAACGCATCCAATATGATTACTCAATTCCTTTGCCATTCATGTAAAGCAAAAAACGTAGTAAAATGCGTAGTGATATTCATTGTGTGATTTTGGTCAGTGTACTTTTTTTTTAATTCGCACAGTGACAAAGGCAAAGTGTCAATACGCGAAGCGGGCTAGTTGGGACGGACAGTGCGTGTCAAGAGCATTAGCACAAGCCACCACATCTGCACGCGACGCGCACACATACGAGTATCTCCACACAATCAAAATCTCTCGGTTGGACACATATGATTTGCAAACCAAAAGCGATATGTTTGTTTAAATGACATATTTT
>JWHW01043797.1:62623-74084 GCA_000931545.1 Papilio glaucus
GCGCGTGCGTTCGCAGGTGTCGCGGTCATCGACCCCGCTGGCCGCACGCACACTCGCAAGGTCCATACAACGGGGATGACCACAGCGGCGACATGCTAATTCGCCTGCGCACAACAAACCTCTTCCTTTGTGCAAGTTTGCACTCATACGACGCTCGCTGTCGATACATTTGCATTGCTTACGAATGTTGCGAATTAGCTGTTAGTCGCGACAATACTTAGCTTAAGCAGACTTATATTAAAGCTAATAAAAGAGAAGTTTGCACAACCGTACATAATTAATCTTAAGAAGGAGGGTACTCTCACTACAAATTTAATAAAAATGTTTTAGACTTTTTGAAAATATGCGTTCAAAAAGGAGTGAAAACCCAAATCGAAAAAGCTCTAGCGACTTTGCATCGATTACATAATTGATTTTCACTACAGTAATAAGCAACCTAAATTAAGAGTACCTCTTTACCTTTCATAGTAGACGATATTCCAATTTAACAATAATTCTAGTTTATCCCAATAAAACATGTCTGATCACATATTTATACGACTTGGTTATTTCGGTTCCCTAATAAAAACGTTTGCAGTAAAGACCTTTAAGCGTAGACGTCTGATAAATCAACACGGATAAAAAGGGCATTTAATCCGATCGTTACGATAGGTGCCGGTTATAAAATCATACGTTTCACGCATTATCCGGCAATAAAACGGAGGTGGCTCGTAAAAATAATCGGTGACCGCGTGATTGACCACCCCTGACATTAAACAGAGTACCATAACAAAGCAAGCATCTAGTTTCGATACAGAAATGTGCTAGATTAAAATATGTTTCAACTGACAAATGGAAAAATATAATAACAAAAGCAATAAGAAAATACAGAAAGACTCTTGGAAGTCGTTTTGTTAAGGTATCTTGAGAAGATAAATCTCATTGACACTAACTACATACAAATAATAAATAAATACATACACACCGGCATATCTTAATATTATTAGATGATAGAAAAAACTATAAATTGTTTAGTGATTGACTTGTTGAGTGTTACAAATGTCGTGTAACTTACCGTATAGTGACATTTTATAAAGGTAAGATGATAAGAAATAACTGTACGTTTTAAATCTCTACGGAATTATGATATTTAAAAATATTGAGAAAATTTTACACAGAAAATAGGTACCGCAGACAAAAAAAAACTGATAATCAATTCACAAAGAACTTAAGAGTTTCATATAAACTAATTTATACATCTGACTAATACACATGTCTGATTCCGCAATAAAATAACTCACTAGAATTGATTGTAATAAATTTTATAAATAAGCAGTAAATATAAAGAAGCCATTCATCATATACCATCCCGATTTATTTTAAACATATCGGCTTGAGATTAAACTAGTTTTAAATGCACCATAAATATTCTAAATTTATAACGAAACATTCGACTTTAATCCGTCCGCATGACAGTATTAATTTCGTATCGCCTTATATTAAGCCTATAATTAACAATCACATAAAAGGGACCCTTGCAGAGATCGACTTCGAAGTTTTTATTCGAAGATTTAATATTCATAAATCAATTAAGAGTCCGTTCTACATTTTAACGAACAAGTTCTCTGTCAGGGACCAAAACGAAAATAAACTTTACTGGTGATATATTAAAATATTCGCATTTAACTTCGATAATGATATGGAATTAACTTGGTGGGTTAATTTTTAATTAGTATAATTTCTTTTTCAATAAGGCTCATTAAAATATGTTTCAATATTCATATTCTGTCGCGTTAAATTAAATTTCATTTCTTCAAGTATTTGATGACATGAACGATGTTAATTTTTTAACCTTACGCGAGTAATGTTTACTTATTTATATTTTGGATTTACCAAAAAGAATCATAAAAAGGATACCTTGCTTTTTAATTTATTCATAAATTTTACTTTTTTCTGCGTTTTATTTCTGGCAAAAATACTAATTGTCATAGGTTGTGTATTCGATTCAGTTCGAAACAATCAATCAATCATCAGTTTTCATATTAGCCGGTGATTTTCCGGTATTTTTATGAATTGTTATATCGCTGTCTTACTGTAAGTAAGATTACTTCAGTTATTTTTTTAAAATCCAACAATCAAGACTAATGCAAGAAGAAAAGAAAGACTAATGCATAAAAACACAAGACTTAAAAGTTTTAATAATTTTATAAAATTTTAATATTTATCCGGCAATGCAGTATTAGCAAAACTATAGTTTAAAGTTATAAACTTGCCTGGCAGTTCAAAAGCAACATTTCTCGAAAATTTGAATATACTTGTTCTCACAATAGCCTTTTGTTTACAGAACAACGTTATCGGCGGCTTATGGATTTTTTTTAATAAAACAGTATCTGTAATCACTAAACCTTTTTAATCCTTTACAAGGCACCAATAAAGCTAAAAAATATAGGGAATTATTGAGCACTGCAAGTGAAAACTTAAAATGATGTATAAAATGTAGTTTATTTTTGTTATTAAAATAATTGTATTAACAAAATATTAGTCTTCAATCTTTTTTATTTAAAGAAAGTGTTTCGTATAAAGTTGGTATGAACGGAAACAGGTGATAAGACTACTAACGCCATCTATTATATCAAAGATGTACTGTTAACATTAACAAGTGAATGACACGAACTGAAAAGATGTAAAGTTCGTATTTTTTTTATTAAACTAACACTGATGATCATGCTTCATGCTTATAGCCACGCGAATTACACTTGATCGGACATTTTACAGCTAGCTTTTAGAAACCTTAAACTAATTACTTATTTTATAAGAAGCAGCGACAAAGTCATTTAGTCTACATATACTCCTACATATCAAAAATATCATAAAACAACTCAACTATCTCAGGGCTATTTGTTCTCATTTGAATTATGTGATTAGGACAATTGTTAATTCTATTATAATTTATTGTTTATTTTCCATTGAACGTCCGTTTGAATTGAATGCTGTTAATTAATTGTTACATAAACAATATTATTTAAATTGAAATGATTTCTTAGAATTGTAATAATGTTATCTATTAAATTGATAATATAATTATCATTTTATTTGTTATGTTCTATGACTACGTAATTAAGATGTATACAAATTTATATTTTTTTAAATCTTAGAATCTACTCTTTGACTACAATAACACGTATCAAAAGTGTAAGTTGCAAAAAATATTGTTGATGCAGCTTATCATGAGAATAGTCAAGCAGTTTTAAAGAAGAATAAAGAAGATAAAGAGAGGCCCTCTTTATCTTCTTACTTTCTTCATCGAGGAATGATAAGCAAATAAAATATAAACTATCGAATTGGTCGAGAAAACAATTAAATTTTCATCTCACAGATCCAAACCTGGTGTGATAAAAATACCCATTTCATGAAATCGTCATCCAATTTTAAACAATAAATAACCGAATTAATTTCAATCAAGTCACGAGAGAGTGACTGTAAATCAATATTGCAAAAGTTATTAGAAAAACTTATATCGATTAGATTAGCGACACAGTAAACAAAAGCGATATAAGTATACCCATAACAGACTAGTATTTATTGCCTAAATGTCTGGATGTAAAAGAAGAGAGATGTGTGTCAGGATTGCGTTTAATAGAAATAAGTAATCTCTGCCTACCCTTCTGAGTTACGGGCTTAAGCGCTTTTGTTATTTCAATTTTTTTCAAGTGGCGTATTAGGTAATTTTAATAGATTTCAGCAGCTCACAACTCCTCTTAAGGTTAAGAAAACTTACCTAATCAGGTTGGACATCTTATGGTTTATAAAAACAAGAATAAAGTAATTAACGACATTCAAAATCAGGTAACGCAACCGACAACTTTTCGCTTTTTGATTTCGGTAGTGGTCATTTAGTGTATATTTAACTTCTATGCATTTTAAAAAAAAATTAAAAAATTAACTAACGGTTAATGAATAAAAGTAATCAACACGAAAAAGAAACTAGGTAGGACAGTGTAAGGGATGTCGAAATAAGTTCTTCTGTATTCCTTATTGTTTATTACTACAAACGACTATATCACCAAATATAATTCAGTAAACGCTCCCTGCTCTAGAATGCCACATTTATTATTTGCTCATTACTGTAAAAGTTAATAAGAAAATCAAGACAGAAATTAACAAACTTTACCTTTAAATTACCTATACAATAAAAATAATAATAAACAAACAATAATAATTTGATGTAAAAATGCTTCCAATAAATACGAAGTAATAACACACTTATTAACACTTGTTTAGCAGCATTAGAAGCGTTTAAGTCTTTTAATAGAAGAATTTGAATCGACATAAATATATTAATCACAAAAGAAAATATTATAACACTATCATTCTGAAAGTCATTTCAATCATAGTTTAAATATAATAAATTATATACTAATTAAGCTATCATCGATCCTTAGGTCAAAAAAGAAAGAAGTAGGTCAAAGAAAGAAATTAATCAAATAAATAAAAAAAAAGAAATAGATTTTTGACAGTACTATTATTGTACAAAATAACATACCTTTTTCTTATCAACTTCAAAGAAGTTTGGCATTTTCGGAGTCTCATTATGTGTGTTCTGACGCTGCTCCTCCATCAGAGTATTAAAGAAATCCATGAATTCCATTTAAATAAATATCACTGTCCAATAGGTCACATAAAATTGTCTAATTTTTCAACGCAAACAGGTAATCATTTAAAAATGTCAAAATTGTAGTGCGCGACGTAAACACGTGGACACAGCGCGATGGCGACACGCCAGACGTCTTACCCGTGCCAACATCAGATATAAACTAAATTGAAAATTGGAAACAAAATGCAATGTTCGAATCTTGATATGACAATAATAGGCGAGACGAAGATAAGAAAAGCGCATGTGCGAGAGCGAGACGGAAAGTTTCGCTAGACGCTCCGCTCCACCCCATCGGCACCGGCACAGGCAGGGGTTGTCGCCACACTAGATCGCTTTGAAATTTAATTTTTTTACCTGATCTCCAAACGTTATAAAATAGATTAATCCTAACATCAATTTTCGACTTTATCTCAACACGATAAGATTAAGATTGCAATAATAGAAAACGCATCCTTACATTTTTCTTTTGGACAGATATAAGTAGTAATTATAAATAGCAAACGTGTGGATACAATGCGCAAGGCTATTCTGAGAATTGTGTTTGTTTTATAATCTATGTGCACAGTACGACGATTGAAAGATTTGTATTGTTTAAAATATTGTAGTACGGACGTACGGCATGACTCGTAAAGAATAACGGCAAATATCTCGGCAGATCTTGGAAATAAATATTCATATTTTGAAACCGCATCTGGGTTAAGAGAATCGTAATTCACAAGCGGCCGTATTGAAAATTAATGAAAACGTACGAACACGAAGTGTGTTAAGATAATTGTTCGACCGCAGGTTTATTGCGTAATGTACGCCCAAGTGATGAGCTAAATTGGAATCGTGACGTTTCAAAGTTGCGCGCGAAATTACGTCGGGGGTTCCTGAACACGGCCACCCCGTCATTAGTGTAAATTGAAGGGTGCCGATGTAGAGTAGCTGTGTATGATTTGGGCGGGTAATAATTTCATATTTCACAAATAATCAATTAAATCCGGCGATTGAATGCGACGGGATTGCATGGGGCGAGTTTATCTCGTTATTGATATCTTTATAATAGGGTAAAGTGGAAGAATTCCGCGATACGGGCGGTCGCACCGATACGGGTCGATTTGCGGGTTACGGGTATTGTGACAGGTCCGATAGAATACAGAAGGGTTGTGTGGACACATGATAACCGTCAAATTTTCGAAGTTCGAATCAAATATTGATTATACGCAATATAATCAATATTTGATTTGGTGTCAATTTTTTACATAGCAATGAGTCAACTAGGAAATGAATTACAGTCTAAATAATTTATATTATTTATTTTGAACGAATGCATAATCAGAAAATAAAATTAAGAAATACATACAAAGTTAAAATTAAAAAAAGTAAATTATTTTGGGAAAGTTCGGGTTTCATATATTTTTTCATTTTAAGATGGAAATACCGATTTTATCAGCAAAATACATGAGAAACAAATGCATTAATTCGTCCTTAAATTTCTTTTGCAGGGAGCTGCGATGTGGTTGAATGAATGTGTCTACGGGGAAATCCCGAGAGCGGACCGCTGCGTTAGGAGAATGCGTTCAGATTGACAACGAAAAACTGAAGGCGAGCTATGACGTCATGGCACGTTTTATGAAACATGAACGTATTGTATGTTTTGATTGTTATATCAGGGTGGTCAGAGCTAAAGCCAAATTTCTGCACCTCGTTTTACTTATATATAGCTTTTGGAATGATAAGCGATGGTTCAACTAGCACTCTTTACCTTCCAATGACCACCTTAAAACTTTTTTAAATCACCCAATGATATTATTAGTCCCTCAACTTAAGAAAATAAGAATAGCACGTGTCGTCCGAATCAACATATTTGACACATATAAGAGCACCCAACCACTCGGATGTCTGCTGTTATTTAACTTATAATGTCATAAGATTGAAATATTCAAATGTTGACAAAATATCTTTATTAGATAATTTCTGTAGACATCTATGATTAAGAGTTACCCCTCATCCCGCGCCTCATAGCACATCTAATGGTTAGGAAATAAGAAAAAGACACTACAAGATACAAGATAAGATCGATTAATGTCTTCAAAACAATGATATAATCAAAATACATTCACAGGCTACTTAAATAAACCGAAGTATGTATTATACTTAGATATGAGAAGGTTTTACCCAGTAATAATATCTCCATTCCTCACACTCAATCCTTATCTACAGAAAAAAAATAAGACGCGCAGAGACCTCATTTATTTTATTCCTTTTAAACCATTTTTTATGAAGCAGTAAAATTTCTAGTAAAGTCCAATTTAATAGTCATACCTACGGCCGACAAACGATAATTCGTCAAATAATATAAGCGCAATAAAAATGACAATGGCATGAGCGAAACAGGCAAAGGCCCTTTCAAATGACGAATTAAAATGTTATTTTTGTAATGCACAAACAAAGGGCGAAAGAATCTTTACTTTATTATCAGAGGAAGTGAATAGATACGGCGCATTATGGACTAGGGTTCGTGGAATCCGCCTGTGAAACTGTGAAACAATGGACGAGGCAAAATGGTCAGTCGCCATGTGGGTTAAATAAAAGAGGGTTTAATAGCGACTATTTAAGAATAGAAATATTGGAAATGAAATCTTATTATCATAATCTATATATTACCAATTTATTAAAAAAATCCCTTTATAAGTAAAACAAGGTTATGATTTTTAATTTAATTATTTTATACAGATAAAATGTTAAGTTGCAGGTAGCAAGAAAAGCAATTGTTGTAATAAAGATATTGTTCTATGAATTATGAATTAAAACAGGAAAGTGGTCAGCGGCAGTTCGCTGTAGAGATTAGAACATGAAGCTATGACGGCTCTGTACTTATCGTGGTATTCGTAAAGACTTTTCTAATTAACATTCTTATAGTCAAGATGTATATATTTGTACGGAAGGCAATAATTATATCGCGCCGTAATGAACCGGAGGGAAATGCGTCAATGCTTTTTGTAGGGCTATTTCGTAACGAGGTTTTATGTTGCTATGCGCTCTCAGTATTTACTCTTATTATTATTACTATTTTTACATATTAATCCTGTGTTATCGGATGACCTTATGCAATTAAATGAATAAGTTAACAGTGGTAGAGCCCAAAACAACTACATCTGTTGCACGAACGGGCCACGGTGTAAAAAATGTGGGGAAATACCACGAACTTACAGAAGACAGGCGTGTAGTAGAAGTATTTGTATGTTTCGTCTGATGAGTGAGGTGACTTAGGCGTTATTCTGGTCCTCTTCACTTTCCTAACCTTTTATAATATTATAATTTCTTTCCCTTATCTATCATAGAAAAGGATTAGAAGAAGAAGAGGATTTGATGGAAATGGGGATGGACAGCAAAGGAATTTTTTCTGTTTATCCTCTGTGCAGGTAGGCAACGCATGTACAACACATGTTATAGATGCCTTTGGGTAGCGGTCACTTAATATATTAAAATCAAAATATATCTAAATAAATCTAAAATATATCATTAGCATTGTTGATCCAATTCTAGTGTGCAACTTGATCCAATTCTAGTGTGCAACTTGATCCAATTCTAGTGTGCAACTTGATCCAATTCTAGTGTGCAACTTGATCCAATTCTGGTGTACAACTTGATCCAATTCTAGTGTACAACTTCCATTACACATTTTGTAAATGACATATGAGCTGATTTTGTGGCCTTATTTTAAGGTTCCCCTTATGGTAATGTGCAAACTAATAATCTCAAACATCATATCCGTTTCATAAAACCGTAATGTCGTAAGGTTATTTGCAAATAACAGTCGTCGTAAAACGGAACGCAAAAACCCCGCGACTTACGTCGACTGTATCCACGGAAGATGCGTGATTCATTCTCAAGCCAAATGTTTGATTGTTTGAAAACTCTATGTACATAGTGAATAATATTCTTAAACTATCGTAGCTCTCATACATGGAGCCTAAGCCTTGGCATTCCATCAATTTTTTTATCATGTTTTGCTTATGCTAAACTGGAAATGAAAAGTGAAAACCATTAAGTATTGCGTAGCGGGAGTTAATATTGCGACCCCTCATAGATACCACGATTTTATAAAAATAATAATTGAAAATAAAATAAAAATAAACGTAGTTTCGCATAGGAGAGTTGTGGAGATCCCTCAACCGACAAAAGCAAAATCGTTCTTTAACTGGCGATGAATCTGCTGTAGAGGAAATCGTAACCTGTATCCCGATAAACGTGAAAATATACAATAGAAAACCATGCCCATTCCCGTTAATAAAAGAATGGAAGATATAAGGGATTTCTATTTTGTTCAACCCTGGCCTACCCGCAACACATCTTGTACACGTTCTTCAAATTTCAATAACAAAAGATAAAAGTTTATCAAATCTGCCTTTCTACCATTGCCGAAACCTCGACCTCATCAAATTTGAAGATCCAAAATCCCTTAGCAGACATATACAACATAGACATGGTGTAAGGTTTCTCACCCTTCAATTATGTATTTCAAACAAGTTTACAAAGAAAAACTTAATAAGACCACAACAATACCGGACTGATGATTGGAACTCGTCTCAATTACCCGGGGCGCTATAATTGCCGTAACACTCGACGTTTCGCACGGCCCGGGGAGATTTATCGACGTGCGATTTTAATTATCACCCGATAGTCAATAGTCCCCGATGCCCGATGGACCTCAATCCTCACCCTCTACAACACTATAATTACATCATCATTCACTATTTGTACACGTTATGTGTCGATGTCTAATATTATCAAATATTGTTTTTCAATTACAATTTTGTTGTTCCCTAACCTAGTGTTTAGAATTCGTTATGCCGTTACGCCGCGGGTACTATGTTCTACCTTTAACCCCTTCGGCGTAGTAATGTCAAATGGATCTTTAGTACTGACGGGTTTCTTGTATAGCAACGGCTATGGAATGTTCTGTGTTCTGTATGTAAATATTGTAAGTTATATCAAAAGTGATTGAATGATTAATTTCGGAGGACTTCAAAATATTTCGATCGCTGACAATAGTAATCATCATCATCATCTCCTTGCCCTTTTCCCACTCTTGTGAGGTCGGCACAGCATGATCGTAGTCCATACTGTATAGGTTTTGGCTATAGTTTTTACGACCGGCCGCCTGCCTGACGCCAACCCTCCTTGGGAATAATTGTTTGTAGATAAATATGTCTTGTTTGAAATAACATATTTGCTAATCTCTGAGGGCGGATATTCATTAAAAAGTTTAATAATCTGAAGAATCAGTGGCAGACCCAATCGGTGACATACAATATGGCAATACAATAGCCATTTTAATAAGGCGAACGTTCGATAAACGTGTATGGACCACATTAGTGATACTACAAAGGATAATATTCATTTAATTAACTTGCTCGACGATAAAGAGGTAATCGATCGGCAAATATGTATGAATAGAGGTCAAAAAATCAACAGAAGACTATCAGGATGTAGCAAAAGCAATAAAGCTCTATGAGCCACGAACCTATTTGCTTATTTTACCTTCACAAGACTAACTGAGTAACATTATCTGAAATAAATAACTGCAAATTTTCAATCTCTCTAGCGAGCCCTCAAAGCACAGCCGTTGGCAGAACACGGCATAAATCCTGGCCATCATTCACTCGATGTAATACACGTTTCACAATAATTAAAGCAGTCTTTAAGAGACCTATAAACCGCCAGTAAAGAGTTAATGGACTGCCTTCATTAAGGCACCACGCCTCGCCGCTAGGTGGCGCGCCCGCAGCGCACTTTTTATAACCATGTTTCATTTAAGCGCCATCTGATTGATTACACGTGACATTGAATGTATCTTCACGCCTGCTATCGTTTATGTATTGGCAGGTAGCGCCAAACTTATTTGCCTAAATCCTCACTTGCTCATTAACAGTGTAAAGGCAATAAGCAAAAGTATTAGGGTTTTGCGCCGCATGTTAAAGACTACTCTTGTATCTTGGAGTGCCTTTTTTCAGCCCCGATACTGGTATTTAAAAGCGCTGCTTTTCAGTCGTAAGTCATGTGGCTAAAACCTTGTTTAGTTGTTAACAGTAACGCGACCCTCATGCTGGATCTCAAGTTGAGGAAAAATAATTATATCGCTTATATTTGGTTCTGGTTAGCTCCTAATACATCCGACAGTCTTCCACTATGACATTTCGAACTTTCACGCTTAATTTAAAGCGGACAGTGAATGCTGTCTGCCTACAAAAGAAATCTGCGGTAAAAAGAAGTAAGAGCTTATATAAAAAAAAAGTATATTCAATAAATAGACATGCTACATACCATTTCATCACTACGTCATCGTTTATGATAAGCAAAGGAAAATAATTACAGTTTAAATCACAACTACCGGACATCGTGCATATAGAAATAGAATGATCCGTTGAATGTGGACGATGTTTTTGTTTACTTCTTGGAAAAATCAAGAATCACGCGATATTTTATGTGCGGAGAGACGCGTTCCGTTCTCGCTTAAGTGATAAATTATTGAAATTGATAAAACAATGGATAACGATACAAAGTGTTCCACAGTTGGGGAGGTCGTAAAGAGGAAACGTTGCAGCCGCGCTTTGTGATCGCCGCCGTCCAAACAAACGGCGCGCCAGCGGCCGCCAGCGCCCGCCAGCGACTCAGCGCTCGACAACACGTCGCGCTTCATGTGTCAAAAACTACCACGTAAATGAATAAAATGATTTTTGAACTCAATGCAAAAAAATGTTACAAGTATTTATTTAAATCAATTTTTATAGAATATCAATACTTGTGAAATTGATTTATTTATTTATTTAAGGAGATATA
>JWHW01043797.1:74825-90471 GCA_000931545.1 Papilio glaucus
GAAATTTATTTATTTATTTAAGGAGATATACAGAAACAAAAAAATGAGATAGGGTAAATAAAATATAAAAAATATACAGTGTAGGCAATCAATCAAACAATCAACAACACAAATCAACAAAACAAATTTTGAGATTATTTATCTACGGTGACAAAGTTTTTTTATATAAATATTAAAGTAATTATTATAATAGATTACAAAATGATGTACATAATAAACTAGTTGCACCAGAAGTTTTAAAACTTTCACGAAAACAGTGGTTGAGGGCAGAGTAGACAAGTAGAATAATATCCAAAATTACAAACGCTTGTTTTCTATGTCACATTGGGACCTAATAAGCTATGTTCAAAACAGATAGCGATATATTTAACTCAATAGAGTAAAATATACGGGAGAGCATTTTTATATCGAGACAATAAAATAAAATTGTTTAAATAATGCTTTTTGAAATACATTATAGAGAAGCTAACAATCCAAAATTGCTAGAAAGCGAAAGTAACGTGTTTCCGAATCCCCAGTAGGTTACTTCTTCCCGTATAACTCATTAAGTGATTTCTAAGAACGCTTGTAATGATGGCCTGATCAAAGGGGCGTGGGATGTTTTGACGTGTCGATTGTTGGGATTCCCTGTATTAACACGTTCCGAGGATCGTTACCACTTCACCACATTGCATTATGTTGATTCTATTCCTGAATTCATAGATAAACAAGCTCTATCATACAATACTACGGCTTGCTACTGGGTGATCATATGACACTAAAACAATAGGACATCCTAATATTTCATGGTTCAAGCTTGAAACACAAGTTTACGCACGATTCGAATGTTAACGAGAAAAATCCAAATTTAATTTGTTATTTCTAGTAAAGGAATTTGGGATAGATGCAAAAGTATTCTAAGAATAATTTGATACAAATTAGATGGCGTCTGCCTGAAATTATAAGTGCGTTTCTTCTTATGAAATAAATACTACGACACTTTAATTTTGCTTTTAATAATAATTTGTGTTTCTGCAGGTAATTCAGTATACAAATTATCTTATTACGTAAATATAGAAACCCGTTTTAAAATTATATTGAAATTATTAGGGATTTTTGTAAATTAAAAATCACTAATGTGCAGTGGTGTCGCAGTGGGTCCGAGTCTTTATCAAACACTGCCTTCGTCGGGAATTTTCGTGCCGAAAGCCACAAAAAGCGCCGCCAACTTTTATAAATTGGCAAACTCTCCGACGGGGTCCCGGTCACATTCCCAAGCCAGCCCTGGAGTGGACCTCATTTAGGGAAAAGAAGGCGTGAACGGACGAAGCAAGCTTGGCGGCGATCAGTGGCGGCCGATATGAAGACAATCGGGTCGACAATGATACGGAATACGCTGGCGGACTGTGGTCGTCTTCTGTCCCACAGCGGGGAATCAGAACAATCCTTATCAAATGTTGGTCCACGAGACCCGCTTCGAAAGTCGATTTAAGCACTGCACAGGTGAACTTTACGGTG
Source organism: Papilio glaucus (assembly GCA_000931545.1). NCBI lineage: Eukaryota > Metazoa > Arthropoda > Insecta > Lepidoptera > Papilionidae > Papilio > Papilio glaucus. Next base: position 76,323 of record JWHW01043797.1, read on the forward strand.
ACTTATGGGAAAGTACAACATAGGCTAGGCTGGATCGAATCGGGGAGCTATAAAATATCGCTGTCGCCGGCCGACAAAGCTCACCTCGGCGACAGAGCGCGACCTAATAAACAATTACTCGTATAAAAATTGAATTCGTTGTACGACATTTTATCGTCCGTGAAGTCCGCACGGACCTCTTGTGCGGCGATTCAATAAAAACAATAACTCAATTTGTACAGCAATAACATCGTGTTGAACCATTTTGCAATATAAAACTTTTTAATGCTCGACATTTCTTTGTATACCTTTAAATCGTTATAACGTTAAGGTTACAAAACTGGAGTGAACACCTTTATAGAGTTATAGAGGTGGATATGTCCGAGAAATAACGGAAAAATTTAAATAGAAATTGGCCGGCATCGGATAAACAAGATATTGCGCATATATTTGAATCTTTAAAGTTATTTTTACCCACTACCTATATAAAACCTACAATATGCGTAGCATAGGGATAGCTTTTAATGCACGTTTAGACTTCAAGTTCTGCTAGCTCTGTTTGTTGAGCGATAAATGTGAAATATTGTTTGCAGATCACGTAATATGGCAGCCCATATTATGCTACTATAAATATACATACCATGCGAAATAACGGATCCTTGCTAAATGAAATTTTAACACAGACTTTTGAGAATTATTTTTTAAACTCTGAAATATTTAGTAGAGTAGTAAAGACCGCCCCAGCGCCTTTTATTCAGGAGATACGGTGTAATAATAAAACTTCAGCCTTCCGGGCGCAAGCAAAAAAATATTATGTTGTAAATTTAAAATGAGAACAGGAAATGATAACCCGCGGGTCGGCAGCGCCTGCGCCTGCGCCTGCGCAACACCCCTACACTAGCGATCGCGCACTCACACTGACGTTAATAATTACAGACGTGTACTCACACATCAACAAATCTATTAATTTATTTACAGCTTCAGTAAGTTTTTGTTAATGAAATGATGCCGATAGAGTTTTAAATAATGATTGATTACCTAATATATTTCATTTTTTTGTTTATTTTACAGCCCATATTTATTTATTAATTTAACTTTTTAGTGATCAATCAAACTTTATAATTGAAAGTTTGCAAACAAAAAATTGCATAAATATATGTAAACACATGTATGTAAATTCGTGTAAAATAATTTAAAAAATCTCATCGTGAGAAATATAATTGGTTTAATTTATTTATTTAAAAAATTAAACTTATTAATGAAGTTCATTACAATAATTAATGTTTTGTATACAATTGAAGCTGTACAAAGTTACCAAGACTAATTAATAAGTATACGCATAATTAAAGCAGCCTTGTAACGGTAAATCGATGTTTCAAGGGGGATCTCGAGTATTCGGGACATGTTTTTGTGCGGAGTCTGGATTTATTTATTTTTTGCCCGGGGGTGGCAATCTGGAAATTTTAGAATAATCTCCAGTGAAGAGGCTGGGGCCACATGTGCGCGAGCGCTTCGGTGATAAACATTTTATTGGAATGCTCGCAGCAAAAACTGCCAACCAAATGTTTTCGGCTTCGATTTAGGGGTTTCACGTAAAGGAAGTTGTTATTTAAATATTAACATTAAGGCGATTCGTGTTTGGCTTTCTGTATTTCGTAATTGAAATGATTTTAGTGTAAATTGGACAATATTAAAAGTGTATCGATGTTTTTTTACTTTTAATTTAATAAAAAAGTTTAACGACAGCCGATGTATTTTGATTGAGTTTTTCGAGTTAATTTTACATACTCAAAAGGTTTCTAAATGTAATAAACGTTGATTTAGATATTACTTAAAAAATAGCACCAGATATTGTTGGTCAGATTATATTGTTTTATATATATATATAATGATACTTGACTTTAATCCCAGTATACTTATCTGCAAGAAATGTATAATTGTTGCCCAAAGAATATATAGTTTTTTTAATTATTATTATTTATTATATTTATATTTCTGTTAAATACAGTAAATTGTGAATAAATTAACATCATCCATTAAATAGTTTTAAAATGTTATCCAAAGGAAAAGCAAAGTGTTAGTGACTTTATTTTTATTGTCAAATAAAAACAAGCTTCGAGAAATATTCTGATAACTCATTCATCAGAATATTTTTACCCTGAACAATTATACAAAAATTATAATACTATTAAATAGTATCTCATATATGCTAAATCGATAATGTCTGACATACGCTTAAGTTAAACTGAGAATTATATTTCACCAAAGATGAACTTCAGTTGTCTAGACCGTAAAATAGAAAAAAATCAGAATAAAAACAAGGTTCGTCACCTTAAAGTCGACATTTGCTTGTAGTTGGGACACACACTCACAATTAAATAGAAGATATTTGATTCATACTGAATTGTATATTAACTAGTAGTGTTTACTATTTTAAACCTTGTTGTCATATCAAGTATAACTTTACATGCAGTTGTCTATTTATTGATTTAATTTTAAATAATAATAAGGATCTACTACTTGCTAAAGAAATGAATTTGAAAACTGACGAAAGGTTTTCGTATCCCGACTGTATATATCAAATGCCTGCGGCATATTTTTTATTTTAATTAATTGCAACCATAACTTTATACAACCTGTAAGCATAGATTAAAACAATGAGATAAACAATGACGTCCTTGGTACTACATTGAGGGTGCTATTTATAGCGAAGCAGATGGTACGCTTGTCCCGTGCGGCGGCTATTTCAGGCGCCCTCCCCTCCCGTAAGGGCCCGGCGAGCCTCTGACAGCTAACCTCCCTGTGGCCCTCCCAGTCAAGTAATACGAAACTTGCTATTATATAAAGTTTATTTAGATTGATAATGCTAAAAAGAAAATGGGGTACAATTTTAGCGGTTGTCTTAAGTTGTATGAATATTTTTGTTATTCAGATAGTAATACGAATATTATGAAGAGAATGAGAAAGATTTGATGGTTTGTTTGTACCGGATAAACTCAAAAACTAATTATACCGATTATAAATATTATTTTACCAAGCTTAGCTCTTCTATCAATAAGTATTATTGGGGTTTGTCTATTCATCTTGGCTGAGGTGGGTTGCTAGTTAAAGGATATTCCTCTGAAAATTATGAAAGAGTAAACGACAAATGGGGTGAAAATATGGGAATAAGACGATCCGCTGCGTAGCACTAGTTCACTGTAAAAGTAATAGACGATGTTGATTTAGTATTCTAATTCCTTTGTTAATTAAACTAGCTGAAGTTCTTTGTTCGCGTGAACATCAAAATCTCAAATCATAAGGAGAACTCTTCGCTTTCGTACAATCGTATAACTACTCCAGCAGACTTTGGTTTGCCTGCTATTTATTACTTATTCCAACCGTTATCCGTCAAAAACTTTTAAAAAATCCCCTTAAATCCGATGGCAGTGCCACCTATCGGATTATAAAACATCAAATGAATTATAAACCATACCGAGAACACGTTGATCAAAAACGGTCCAGCCGTTTTGCAAAAGTTTAGTCACATACTCACGCCCAGTAGAAATATATATAAAGATTAGAATTCGTTGCAGTTATTTTCGTACAATCGGCACAACAAATCTTTAGTCGTCGTCTAGATTAGGTGACAAAGATCGTCGTGACTATCGTGGCAGCATTTTCATTCTATTTTTAGCACGCAGTAAATTAATTGCAAATATTTAAGTATCATCAAATCTCATCAATAAAAAATAATTACGTTAATTTTAGGTCACAAATTATACAATCTTCTACATATTTAAAATATTAAAGCTGTTATTAAGTTACATGATAAGGCTAAGACGTAGAGTACATTTTAAACTTGATAAATTAGATATCAGTATCTGAAGCAAGGGTAAAAAATATGATTTCCAAAACAAAGCTCGATTATGATATTCATATCGATTCAATTAGTAGATTTCGAATCCAACCCGAGTCATTATAAATAGAGTTGCATAGTGCGTCGTTGCAGGAGTGACGTCTAGACGGGCCACCCGACACTATAATGCGCGCTGACTCGATACATATGGCAAACATATCAAATTAGGATGGCCATTTTGAAAATTTCTACAGCCCTAGTCTCTTCTGCAGAATATATTTTTAACGACGGTTATTAAAAGGTTAAGCCATTACTCTAACAAAAATATAGATGTGGGTGGTCTATCTCATGAAAAAACGCCGAAGGCTTGAAAATAAAGAAAACATTTTTTTTCGTAATTAAACAAAGCAGAAATAAGGTACCTAGCGACAATCATGTCCCTTGACATTACTTTAAGATAATGTAGTGCAATAACTGCATATTTAATTAAATATAGCAACAACAAAGTCGATTGAAAATGATTAAAACCCTAGTGCCTAATCAATATTTTAGTTCCAATCAGTACTTAAAGTCCCAAGCTGCTGTTATAAAAGTTTTTGCATACCGGATTAATTTAGATATTGACATTTTCCGTAAAAGTATTAATAACGAGTCAAAGCTGCTTGAAGTTTCATATCGTATTAACTTAGATAGATAATAGTGACTTAAAAATTGTTAAATTGATTTAAGCACACAGTACGCGAGATATTGACTATTGTGTGTGTGCGATATGTATGTTTAAATCGCTTATTTAACAATTCTTAATAAAAATCTGTACTTGTTAAATGCAAAAACTTTGCAAGCGAACAACCTAATCATCTGATTTAAGTGACAAACGCTACCTAAACGCATACGCTACAGTTACCCTGCCGCCACCATCTAGAGAACTCCCGCAACCTTCACGAGATCATCAGTTGATCTTGTGGGAATCTACCTATGCCGTCGACCTGTACGTAGCTGCCTGTACGTAATACAGTATACAAAAACAATTAAAAACTATCTCTCTAATGTTAAACGATATCGACATAGTAAAAAAGCAACTTCTCTAACGATAACACATCCTCCCAACCAGTTAATTATTATGGTTATTAAAAATAAATTACAAAAATACCATTGAGTGTAGATAACGCGTGAATGTTGTCGTTTTGGTATCGCGCATAAGTTGCATAGGAATAACGACCCCCGTGCACTGTCGGACAGAAATAGCGAGTCAGCTGGGGTGCGTCAGCGCACGCCCGATATCGTGTACCACCGCACGCGAAACTATAACCAATAAAAATATAAACGCACACGCGCCTTTGACATATAGGGATAGGCAGAGATTGCGAATATTTATTTCTGATTCTGACATCGGACATCTCTTTAGCTCCATCATTCATATTTACACATTTTGACGTAACTGTAAATGCTTGTATTTATTATTTAAGATAAAAAGAGAACTTAAAAATGTTGTCAACTTTATGGCGGTATGCTCACATATGAAATTTAATAGAGACAAGAAGATTGAAGAGAAGAGTCGGAGAGTTAAATATTTCTATAAAATATATAGATCAGCGTTACTCAAAGAGGTAGATAGAGATAATGGATTTGCATTTGACACTACCCCGATTTATCTCAATTGCTCTTTCTACATCCATAGATATCCCCAAACAAGCTCGTTAGTTAGATGTAGTCTTAATATTTTCTTGACTTCTTGATTTGCTTTCTTTTGAATTTAATGTTATACTTATTTTGGCGCCTATAGTTACGCGCTCAGACTGTTCAACATCCATTATGAGGTTGGCCATGAAACATGTCAATCCGAAAGTATCAAGTTGGCCGTGAAATGTAATTAAAAGTGTTCATTTATTATTCTAAGTTAACTCATCAAAGCCTAGACCCAAAGTATTTAAAGTATTTTTATATTTCTTTTTACTTTATAAATATAAATATTTTATTGTATAAAAATAAATATTAATGTTAAATGAAACTTCATTTATTATTTTAACATTTTTCTTAGCTACACCAAAGAATTATAACATCTGCCGCGCGTACAAGTACCTACACACACCAATTTTATTTTATTAATTTTCAAAAAATCATTAAAGGAAGTATAAAGAAATTGTACGTAATGCTTTATTATTAGTTCTGCTATAGAAGAAGAATGAAATAAATGATACACAAATATAAATTAAGCTCAATTAGGTTCGGAAGTTAGGAATGATTTTTAATGTTTCACTAATTTGTTTGTTCGTTCCATGTTCGATGCGTGTATGTTTACGAGACATAAGTTAGGTACGACATAGTCAATTAGACCATTACAGATTTGTTTATGCCATTTACGTTCTTATCACAAAGCCCATTGCGCCGGTAATGGCGTCACGTTTAACATGCCATTAAGTTTTGGTATATAGAACCGGTAATATTAAGTGTAAGCGACTAAATTATATTAACTTAACTAAGCTGGTTGTTAAAATTCGACATAGTTGGTAAGTCATTACGAATAGAAAAATATTATTAGGTAAAATATTAAAAATATATTTTGTCGTATTTATTCAAGCACTCCTTAGGACAAAAAATAATCATTTAATTTGAACTTAAGTTGAATAGTCGATAATTATTTGTACACAAGTTTTATGCTTAATATAAAGAAGAATAAGGTCATAACGTCTTTAAAAATAGCAATAATAATGTGCCCTCACGCCCCTCAAAACTCAGAAGGTAGGAAGAGATCGTGGATTAACATTTGGCGCGATCCTGGCACACTTCTCTCGCTTCTTCTGGATCCATACGCATATATGCTAGTACTGTTAGTAATGTTAGTGAGTCATTAATCTGATCGGTATAAGTGGCGTCCCCTGCCTACGCTGCCATAGACTTTTGCAACATAAATCTGTTTCATTATTCTCTCTTCCTCATCCTTTCAACATGCCTGAAACACTGAAGCATACCTTTCTCAATTCTAGTCAGAACATCAATTTTTAAGCCACCTATTTCATTAAAATCATTAAAAGTCACGCCTAGCACCTTTAGGATAGCATCATTAAAAACCTGCATTCTAAAATCAGTAAGGTTATAAAGCAAGTACGAACAAACTGGCTTGCAAAGAGAAATTCCTGAAGCATCATTCGACACATATCTTCGTAATCCTACTTCAAGTGTATAAAACATTCCATCCACTACACGATAAACCTATCGAAAGCGCCCAACTGATAACGCGTCTAGACGAAATAAATATTCGAAACACTCGAATACTTGCTCGATGGCTCACTTGGCTAATCGTTTGGGTTGCCAGTTGAAAAAAAAACATTTGTTTTTTACCGAACGCACCCATAACCTACTGCCACTTTAAAAAGGTTGAAGGCGAATCTAATAGGACACGTGCATTTGTGGCATTTAAAACAAGCCCGTCGAGAGATTACGGACCCTGGGTGTGGTAATGTCTTGTCACCTGTTTTACGAGCATCTTATTGTGTAAAGCGAAGATAACGGCCTGCCGGAATGTTTTAGTGGTAGCAATGTCGCTACTGCTGGGTCACATGTGTCATGTCAATGGCTACAATCAGAAGCGCTATAATATCAAAGCTTATTGAGTGGCAGTGTTTTTAGGGGACGCCCCAGGAAAACTTATATCGATCAGATTAGCGGTAGGCTTGCTTAAGTAAGTACTTCTGTTCATGGTTACCCGACAAGCAGATATGAATAGGTCGTGAAAATAAGTATCGAAAGAAAGATAATTTAATAACGAAAATCATCGTATAGGCTTGCCAGCAAAAAACCGTTCACGTAATAGATATTCTTGATATGAATTGTATGTATTTCCAAAATACCAATCCTGATTATCAGTTGGGGGAAGGTCGATCTTACACCGTCTCTTAGACCACTAGCAGGTGGTGTGGTGATTGTCATTGTTATTGTTTATTATACTTATGTTATTAAAATGTCAATTTTTTGTCTCATTTTAACGTACCTTTTAACCCTGCGCTATCTTAGAATTCTCAGTCATGATAGTATCCCATTTAGTAATTCACAAATGACATTAAAGTGCAATGTTCCAATTACTTACGAGGCAGACAAATGGCATGCATGAGGCATGTGCGGCGCGACATGGCCGCCCCCTAGCGCGCCGCGTGACAAACGCGCGGCCGACGTGCGCGACGTGACAGAATTGAATCCCAACACCTTTACACCAGAGTACGACAGTCATTTGATCGTTAATATTTTTGTTATGTATTTATGTTAGAGTGTAGTAGCGCTTCGTTTACTTGAGAAAGACAACACAACACAATAACTGTAAAAGATTTACTGTCAGGACTATTTTAGGGTTTTAAGATCGAACAGATTGACAAAATTTAGACGAGGTAATGAAGTGGCTCGAAATTTACGATATAGATTGAAACCGAATAGATCGTAAGACATACATATACATGATTAGGTACATTTCTTTGTTTGTTGGATTTACATACGATGCTACCATGACATCAAAATTTGGTTACATAAGTTCAAAATGTTTAAAAAGAAATTTGTCCCGTTTTTATTAAACACAGCCATCATTTTGTAGAATTGAAATAATGTATACATACATTATTTATATAAGAAGCTCGGTCGTGCGTACCCCGGCCCCATCATTGTATGAAGATATTAAAATTGCCCCAACTTATGTCCGCCGTCCGACAATTTAACAACACTGTAATGACAGCTAATAAAAGGACAGCACAACAATAATTCGCTGCGATGATTTAGGCTCGGGAACTAAGGAGTCCACAACAACGTTTATAGACTATCATGACTGCCAACATAATTGCAACATCGACGATTTAATTAAGAACCTTATTGCTATTACATAAGATATACAATCGAAAATCGCAGTTAGTACTTATTTATTCATAGGGCAAGTAGTACCAGTAGTTGAGACAGGACATAAGACTGTCTTCGACAACAAATTACTTGTAAACGATGGTCGCTTCCGAAATGGTTTCATTGGCAACAAGGGACATTTGTTACATTCAAATATGTTGTTGTTAAACTTCTTAGACGATGCAATTAATTGGCCGTCACAGGCATATTTCGTTACTGGCGAGATAGATACAACACAGGGAGAAGAAACAGCTATACACTGCAGGTCAATATTAATGAAAATCTGCCTTTCACAGTTGATCTGGCATATTCTATATTTTTTATGTTCACTTCTACAACAATACTATATCATATTACAGTGCTTACACTCACATTTTAAGCATCTTTAAGAAATTTATTTTTTTATAAACATATTTATCTTCGTATATTAATAATGATAACGATAATGTAAGGTTGCTTTTTTATTAAGTAATTATTTATTCCTCAAACAAAAAGTTATCAATGCGAAGAACCCGATTATTTTTTTTATGTTTTATCGATGAAAAATATTTTTCACTCGACCTTCAGTGACCAATGACCCTGGTTAAGTAGTGATATGCAGAATATAATAATAATTTTGTAACTTACAAACACATCCAAATTAACAAATGTCTGGAAATTTGCAATTGTTGCTACTTGGGACTGAAATTCGTTCAAAGATCACGCCCTAAAACGATATCAAAATAGAACAACAATTATACTATGAATAACCAAAGAGCGTATCGAACAGCGGTGCCTGCAGTGGATCAAAGCAGCCGCGAGTCGTCCGTGAAAATCGCAAGATTGTGTATCGCGAAGGTGCGTAATTTTTACTTAGAGCATGGTATGTAAACGATGATATTAATGCAATACGTATGTATTGTATTTTATGTCATTAATGTGACGAATGAAATTAATTATTTAGACAGTCACATTGTGGAGCATAAAATTGTTACACTGATAGACCATTGTGACACGGTTATAGTTAAGTAAAGACATAATCAAAAACCTAGTAAACTATTACTTGTATAACTACAAAAACATGTTGATAGAATGTACGAATAATAAAATATAGTCCACTGTTTCTACAAAAAATCAAATTCGAGGCTGAATTTGATTTGTAAAAGTGTGCTTTTGAAATTAAAAACCTATTTATGCACTATCTCACTATTATATATCAGATTTTTTTTGTGTGTTATAAAGTTAATCATAAAGTTTATTAACTTGCTTTATTTATTTTGTTTGAACTTGATATCTCGTCGTTAACACGTGAAACGTCGTAAGACTTTAATTAGGCGATATTCTCACCTCCACAAAGTTGCTTTGGTCCGTTTCGCACGTTATTTTACAGCCGGCATTGTGCCTGCTCGGCTCCATTGTCCGATACGGTACGATCACGTCATGTAGGAGGTATTAACGCGTGCCGAGCTCTCGACTGGAGCCACCACAAAGCGCTCGTGACGCAGCCTTATGGCGCCGGTGAAAGGCACCGAATGTGAGACGCATTAAACACGAACAAACATCGCTTTAAACTCTTTAAATTAACCATATTTGCGAAATGCTATGTGGAGCACAATAGGCCGTGATCTGTATGGACGTAACCTGCATATAGATTCAGTGGTTATTGTGTCAAAAGTTAAAATTATCCCAGAGAATTATCTTCACAGCTGACAATACCCTCAAAAGACTAAAATGTATTATGAAAATAGTGTTTATGACAAACCTTTTAAGCGAAGCGTAGGTTAAGAAAAATATTATGGAGAATAGGAATAGTTCTCAACGAAATATAAGTGTTGAAAGTGGAACTATTATAAAATTACCATTAACAACCTAATTCATGATCCTCTGTTATCAAAATAAGTATTAACACAACTAGCAACTCCAAAATACAGTCTTTACCAAAAAGTGGTAGGATCCGCCCAGGTATCTTGCGGTGGTGATTCTTAAGTAAGATTAAGTCAACTGGCATGTACGTCTATTAGCCCTTGAAGATTGATTTTTTGATTGATTGATTGATTGATTTTTAAAATCTTTTTACCATGCAATCGAATCACATCGAAAGAAACGACATACTGTAAACTTAAAAGCGAATTTAAGAGTTTTATTGAAACCAACTTTCAATCAATCACTTAGCGGTTACATAATACGGCACTTATAAAGTGAAGGCTCTTGTATAAAGTGAAATGTCTACATACAAATGGGTTATTAATATTTCCTTCAGAAAGGAGGTTGATCAATTTGTGTCCTTTGAAGCCTCCACCGCGAGCACGCGAGCGGGATAAAAGCAGTTAACGCGTTAATTTGACTTAATATTCCACCATAATATGAATAGGTGTCTTACACAACAATGGGAAAGGCAGCCATTCACGCTGCGGACATAGTGCGCGGCAGCTGTGTTGCGATCGAAAGTCGAAAATTTATTACAACATTAAGTAATTTATATAGGTCGCTCTTGGTACCTATGTATTCTGTACATTTGTATAAGTGTAAATTATTTTTTAACATATATAAAAACGAGTAGTGTGAAAAATACGTCTCTTACGAATACACCAACACTTTTTTTCATATTATTAATGTCATTGATAATTACAAGATTGAATTTGGAATGATTAAGCGAGAGATTAATTTATTTTATCACGACTTTTGTGACTGTAATTTTAAGAATGTAGCACTGGCGGGAAGGCAACCAAAGCAAGATTTACGTGTGAATCTATATATAAAGATAATTTTTGAGATATTAAGAGATCGCGTAACGGAAAAGCATGTGTGCAGGAAAATCAGCCATATGATTTACAATAACCACGAAAACTAGGCCACTGTTCTAGATCTCAAACAAGAATACTCGCCCTTATTTAAATTCTTTAAAAAAACTATACAGAAAATATCGCAAAATATTGTAAAGAAAATAATGACCCAAAATACTTGTAAAAGTCGTATCGTGAACAGCTGGCTTTATGCCGTTGGAGCTTAAGGAATTTTCGCACAGCCGCGTTCTTTACATCGTTAAGTAACAAAACAAAGAAGCGTGATCATAGGCATTGATATTATTACAACTTTATTTTTGAGAAATAAGTTAACATATTGTTAGCCTGTGTCGATATCGCATGGTGGAAGCCTTCCACTCAGTAAATCGCCTGTTCACGATACCTCTTTCACTGAGAACAAAATGAAAACTTTCTTATAAAACGCCGAACTTTGTTATTAAATCTTGTTTTTTCAATTAAAGAAAAGATCATAATATTTTTTTTAAATATATGTATTATAATTACTGCGAGGAATTCATATATACCTATCATATTGGCGACACGCTTGAAAAAACTCGGTTATACGATAACTAAACTGACGGGCGTGAATGTAGGAAAAGCGAGAGAGGTGCTCCTGTACCTTGAAAAATTGAAATCCGTAGTCTTTGCCTACCCGTTTTCTTTTCGCTCACTGTTAACAGACTATCTCATAAATTATAAGATATGTTTTGTGAATACTAATTAGAAAATATGAGACGCAATCATAATATATGCTCCCTTCAACCCCTAATAGAATGCAACGCCACCCTAACTTGTCTGTATTATTACCAATACTGGTCCCTGTGACCCTCGGTATTTGTAATCCCTCCAAACCAATGAAATATACAACAAAGAGAGAACGGGTTATTACGCACGAAAGAAGCGAATAAAGAGCGCTTATTGGACACACCTTGTCGCCATTTAGAAGTTGATCTGAATTAGTTAGGAGAGGGGAACACAGGGAAGGGTTGTGGTCGATTTGCTATGATTAAGTTGTCGCGTAGTTAATATATAAACCACTTCATTACGAACTTTAACCTTACAAGAGAAATTGTGACAAAAAAAGATAAATTTTTCTCTAACTGTAATTGTTAAAAGAAATAACATAATATGCGAAACATATATACTCAATGATAATACTTAAGCGCGCTTAATTAGTTTTACATAAACTGTTTAAATACTCTTTATTACCAGGTATGCGATAACATTCGTAACTCCTTGAACCTGCAGTTATTATAAAAATATAATTTGACATATTTTTACCATATATTAATATAATGTCGATAAATAAGTAAATTCAACGTGATCTATCCAACTAATATTACAGAAAAAAAAACTTAAATGAAAATTGAGCGAGAAAAAACTTATTAGTAGCTTCATCATAAATATAAAAACTTTTAAATCACATAAAAGTTACTTCTACAAAAAAAAATAAAAAAAGCCAAGAACTCACCTGACGGACCTGCTTGTATTGCTCTTCAAAGCTCCATCCGGCGGCGCTACCTTCGGATGAGGATGAGGAGGCCGAGCCTACGGGCTGCGCGGGCGGCGGGGGCGCGGGCGCGAGGAAAGCTGGAGGCGCATAGGGGAATCCTCCAGTCGCCCCGGTTCCCGCCAATGCGAACACGTTGCTCGGCGCCGACAGGGGAGCTCCCTGAGCCAGCGATGCCAGCGAGGACAGATGCGGATGGAGCGAAGTCTTCAGTAATTCAAAGTCATCTCGGACCTATAAAATCCAATAGTGATACATATATACATATCAGTCCAATCCGTATGGGTTTTAGCTACAGTTATCACCGCCAGCTGCCTGCCTTATGGCAACCCACTTCGGGAATTATACATCAAAAATTACGAAATTAAGTTTACAATCAATGCACGTTCAATATACAATACAATTTTGAGACATCTAACATTGTACAAATGGTCTGGTTGACCAGTAAAGTAGCACGACCTATTAGAACACGAGCGTGAAATGAAGGTGTTGATCTCGTCGTCTTTATATCTTACTAGTGATTTGCCTGGGTAGCCGTTTCGGAATCCATAGGGAACATCGCCTTTTATATACGTTGACAAAAAAAAAAACAAAAAAATTAAACGCGGGATCCATACATTTTTCCAGGAAGAAGTAGCCTATGTGCTATTCCAAACTGTAATCTATCTCTGTGCCAAATTTCATCCATATCCGATTAACCGTATCTATACATCCATTTACAAACTTTCACTTTTATATTAGGAGGATTCTTTTCCTTATACACTTCTCTGCAATAAGGGTGGCGTCTTTGTGATTCTTAAAAATGTTGATATCAGGTAGCAATGATCACATAACTTGCTCGTTTAACTTCTCTATTGATGATTTAATATACCGACTGATTGTATGATTATCATCATTCATCACGTCATCATATTAGGGTCATACCCTCCCGGGAACAACAACGAATCTGATGAGATCGTCTATCAAATTCAGAGTCGTCGGGCTACAGGAGCAGTCACATTGGAACTGACAAATATTCATATGACACATATACATATTCAACAGTAGAGCCTGCAACTACAAAATCTGTTACACGAATGGGTCGGCTCGACCAGTGACCATTTCCCTCGACAAGTAAAATACTACGACCTCACAGAAAGAAGGCATGAATTAGATTACTCTGCG
>JWHW01043797.1:107897-118094 GCA_000931545.1 Papilio glaucus
TGACTGGCAGTATATCGTTACAATGTATCCAAACATAATGCTTAATATTATGAATATAATATTTAATATTATAAATGCGAATAGATGTTTGTTTGTTACGCTTTCACGCTCGAACGACTCAACTATTCATCGTGAAATGCACATGACATGACATTGTCAAGTAAAGGACATAGGGTACCTTTTAAAAAATGAATTTAAGGTCATCAACGCAAACGAATCCGAGGGTAAAAGCTAGTCTATAAATAAATTAAACGAATATAAGTTATACACAAAGTAGTGAGCGAGGCAGCCAGGCAGCGCCGGCGCGACAGGAAGGGGCGTGCCGCACTTCGGCGACACTTCGACGAATTCTGCCCCAAGCCCGCTAACATATTTTGTAACTATTCTCTGTACTTATAACATTTTAAATAAGTTATTAATTTTATTTAACATTTATTTAAACGATTTGTGCAACTTTGCATGTTAAATGTAACAAAAATTGGATGAACGAACTTTACTGGCTAGTTACCGAAAGTACAGTAAAGTGATCTTTCAGAGACATATATGTTTTCTTTCATGAAACTATTTGGAGATTTTGGAATGTAAACATTTTTAATCTTTGATAATATCAATTTTGTTTAACCAGCGGGCCCGGCCACCTAGTCCGAATCAACAAGCTACTGTCATTACGAGACCACACTGGAGCTAAGAAAAGGCAATTATGTGACAACATTAAGCGTCCCAAGTGAACTTAAAGAGGACAAACACGCGGCGCGGGGGCGGGCTATGATCTGTCGTGGACGTAGCACGGTGGCAAGATGACCCTCCAGGGGAGAGATACTCGACACTACCGCGGTGTGAGGCCGATTTCGAAACTGTATAACACAATGAATGTTTGACAGATTTCAATTTTTGTTATAGTAGTTTTAGCAGTAATATCTTGCTAATAGTTTAAGAGACGGAAATATAAAATGTACAATTTCATCTGTTATTGATCAAGATCTAGATTAAATGTTAGATAATATGTACATTGGTAAATCAGAAATAGGTTGCCGAGCTAAATCTGGGGCCTCAAATAGAACTCGAGTCAAACATTCTGTCGTTACGACATTATAAATTTGACCCCTAGAATCGCCAAGGGCGAGTCACTTAAGATTCCAACCAAATTTAGTTATTACGATTTAATAGTGATGTCCCCAGATATTGCTCGGCAATCCATTTGGCTTTTATCAATGTATATATTATCTAACATATAATCCGGGTCCTGATCAAAGAACATAAAGCATTTTTGTACATAAAAGTCATACAATCTCAATCTTTTAGTTTTTTTTCTATATCGCAATTTTAGTACAGTTGACCTTTTGGTTAACAACGACAAGGTACAAACAATGTTCATATATAACATTACAATGTTAGAATATACTAAGTGGGCGTTTACATTAAATTAATAAACATCATGTAAATTATAAAACGTTAACAAAAACTATATAGCGTGATAGAATTAACATAATTGAATGCGCGCATAACCCTCTAATGCCAGCGCTCGTGCATTAACAAATAGAAGGGACCCGTGGCCCGCTAGACCACCGGTGGTAGCATCACAAAGTCAAATTGACTCTGAAAAATGCTCGTCACCTTAGGCCTGTTAATATAGACGTTTTTATAACATAATATCAATGATGCGACCAACTTATAAACTCTCAAATCTCTCGAATTATAGGTTAGGTTATAAAAATACTTTTAAAAATATAATTTTTACACAACCTAACCTATATGTGTTTCTTTATTAAATATTTTTACTATTTATTTTTATGGATTGAATATTTTAATACGGACTCATTATTTGTTATAATTTAGTTATTGTTGTTGTTAATTTAATTAGATGATATTGTAACGTATATACATTCACCTTTATATTTCTTTATTTTTAAAGCACTTTACATGTAGAATCATCGCTTCTACCTTATATCAAAGATTCGACAAATGACACATTAAATATCGACCATGTAAGAGCAAATGTACCGTTACAAGAAATTTGAGGGACCGTGTTAATACGACACGCTAATAATATCTAAATTTCCATCCGTGAACATTCTAGATCAACGATGTATGTAAATAAAATTACAGTAAATCTAAAAAAAATGTAACGAAACAATTTTAAATCTTCGTTCTATAAACATTACTAATTAAGTAATCCGTTATTTTATTACTTGTTAGCAACACGCTCCGGCTTCGCTCGGATACAGAAATAAAAGGTAGTTCAGGTTACTCACTGATAGAAGAGCTTTCTCTGGCTAAAATCGGTTCAGTACTTCCGAAGTTAATCCGGAACAAACAATAATATATTTTCATATTATAATGTTGGTATAGATTGCAAAAAATTTTTAAGTGAAAACTTGTTTATCTGCGTTAGGCTATCTTATAGGTTTGCGTTAACAACATGCGTCAGCAACACGAGCAAAAACGAGTCTACGCTGCCGAAAATATTAAAACCCACGGTTATAATGACTTCTTGTGCTTTTTTTATCATTTTATCGGAATACGATATATTAAATAACATCTACCGTTTACACGCTTAAATGAAGTAAATGAAAGGACAACGTATGACAAATTAAATAATCCGTACCTTTTAGAGTAACAGGCTTAATTGTTTTTATTGACAAATTTTATTTTTCTTCATTAGAGTTGCAACAATATATTTTCTATCGTACGGGCATTTGATGGTGCACAAGGTTTAAAGAGGCGTATAGAGATAAACGAAATCTCGACTGCATCTAATGCTACTGAATCCAATCAGATAATATTTAGTAAGGTTATATCAAAAATTGTTAAAACCTATTTGTTTAAACTTTAAGCCGATTAATTGTTTTAAAACATCTTCATCAGTCTTATCACCTGGAATGATGTAAAAACATGTACATCATTTACGTCAGCGGAAAGACAAGAATGAAATAATCGTTTAAATTAGGTATCTGTGCCTCATTTGGAATCCGGTACGTATTTACTTTATATGATTAAAAGATAACAATCATGTATTGACAAATAGAGTAGGTATCATAATGGAAACTGTTCTATCGTTAAGATATTAGTCATATTTACAATATCAAAGAGTAATTCTAACCAAGGGAACTCGAACAAAAAGCCAGCCGGACGCACGAAAGCTCGCTAAACGACTTGTTTTAATGCCCCATTCGCACTTCTATACAGTGCGACTCGGTCGCCGAGAAAATACCTCGGTCGAAGCGTGAATCGATACTTATTTGCATACGCTATAAAAGAGGCCAGTCGACAACATGCATGATATATTAAAATCACGTCGCCCGGAACAATTAACAGAAACGAGTGAGCGATCCAAATAATAAAAAGTGCCTTTGTCATTACAAACAGTCGAGAGACGTACGTATTCTAAGAAATACTATAACGTCGAGAATAATAATAAGTCTGTTATTTCGATGAATCGGTTTTCAGACGGGCGGAGTGTCGAAGCCAATCGGTCGCGGGCGCAAATCACCAATATGGCGGATATTATAATTGTTGCGTTCGCGCGCATTAATTATGTGTGTGTGCGACCTCTCGCGGGCCTCGTGTTCATTTTTAACGAGCCCATTTACACACACTATTTTATTTTTTGACAACAAGCTATTGAAATAAATGCCCTCTTTGATTATTAACTCGTATGAATACGATAGGGAAATTCATTGTTTAGAAAATCTTTAAGTTACATTAAACGTCATGATAGTCGCGGAGTTTCATTTCCCTTTTTAAACTTTTTCAAAGTTCGTAAGGAATTACTTCATGAAAAACATACGAGGGTTTTCTAGACTTAGAAGTCAAAAGATGTATTAATTATTAGAAAACAATATACCAAAATGTACAAAGTATTGGTATTGAACAGCAAGTACAAGGTAAAATACCATAACAACCTTGGCTATTGTTAAATGTTAAAGTATAAAATATTGATAATTGGTTAATTTTCCCACTTGTCAGTCATCATTATTAACAGCATACAATGACATTAGATACGTTCGAGCAATATCAAATGAATGACGCAAGCGTCTCATTAACTAGTCAATATTTTATTGAAAATAATTTTACTTCGTAGAAAATACGCGTTAGTTAACCTCAAAATCATAAGGGGAACAAAAAGAGCGAAACGAAACACATCACCTCCAACCTGCGATTGAGAAACCCAATTTGAATAACAATCAATAAATTAATGTATAGCTTTAATTTATTCAAGAGCGGGAGGCTGCGACACAGCGACCGCACGAGCGTTGAATCCAAATTAAATTTTATAAGAAAAGCTTCCTTTCAACGGCTCGTTACGAATAGAATGTGATACTTTTCTTAACTTATCATCATTATCGGTCCGCCATCACAATGCTCCTTTGACTTTGTGTCGTTAAAGTGGACTAATCTCTCTTTACACATGAAAACGAACGTCGCCGAATGAGTTTCTCGTGTCGGCATAATTAGTGTGCAATTGTAAGCTTTTATTTCAAGAGACCGGACAGCGAACGGCCCAGACACGGTCAGTCGACGGCGCAACACTTTCACGTGTTATATGCAATAATCAGTTCAAACGGTTGGGATTCGGAAACTGGAGTCATTAGTTCATGTCAATTTAGATATAGACGAAGAGGTATAACGAAAATTAGCATAGCATAGCTTAAACAAGCATAGTTGTTTAACTTATCTATTCAAAAACGTATTTGCAGAATTAGTCATAATAATATCGATTATACACAATTATGTTACAAGAATCGTCTGCCTCTAACAATACATAGAGTAATCTTCACCATTATTGCAAATTTCAGTTTTATCGTATAATGCCCGAAGTATTTTAAAACAAAAAAAGTGTTTGAAGAATGATGTAATACATTTGCAACGGATATTGTTCAGATAATTTTTACGTAAGACTACTGAATACACTTACACCTACCTACTCACCTACTCGTACGTGTGAAAAATCAAAAGTTTTTCATGTAAGTAATTACTTTAAATTTAAGCGAAAACTTCTTTAGCCGCGTTAGATGATATTTGGTAGGGTGAAATCTCATAGGTTCGCGTAAACAACATGCACTACACGCAAAATGCGTCAGCAACAGCTTCGAAGAACTTTTTTCATTTATTTTTTTTATATTCAATTTTGTTATTTATTGTTAATATAATATACAAGGGTTTTCATTCCTGTCGGCAGCCCTTATGAATGACTGTGAAAAATTAATTACTACCAATAATAGGTCTAACTTATTTACCGTCTGCTTATAGGTATACATTATCTGTAGCTCGTTACTTCTTCGGTGTTCAAAATGAAAATATTTAAATTGTCGTCGGGCGGCGACATAAATAGCAGCTCGTTAATTACCGACTGTAATCACATTTCGCCAAACGCGTTACGACACACATGTCCCATCCCTTCGCCGTTCTATATTTAAATATTATTTAGGCGGGAGCTCGCGCCACGCTCCCTGTCTCGATACAATCGAAAATAATTTATGAATCTTTGTTAGCGTCTCTTGATGAAAATAAAATTGAGTCTAGTTAAAAATACACTATCCTACGCCTGAACGGTGTGCCTGTGGTCACTTTTATAGATAAATCCCTACATTATTATGATTTAAAAAGCAAAAACTTCTGCTTATTTAGAAACTTTAACAATTTCTTACATGATTATCAAAAGTCGTGACTAAAATTTAAATCAGGGCTTAAAGGAAGGTTATGTCGAACAGTAAATTTCAAAATATTGTTGGATTTAAGCACTTCATCCAACAACCATAACGAAACTACTCGTTTGCCCAGTAGGATTTAATTAACAGACATTATACGTAGCCTAAACGTGCACACTATTGTTTAGTGTCACGCAGAGATATCTGAATCACTAAAAATATCTCAATCCGTTTATTTTATTGATTCATTAATTAGTAAACCGAACGACTGTACGTTAACAAATAAAATCTAAACAAATATCATCGCAACAATTTTCCTAATAAGTACAGATATAAAGCCAACGGTTTACCGTTGGCTTTATATCTGTATTTTTATTGAATATGATTGAAACGTGATGGAGCTCGGATGTTTCACATATTTATCTTAAGATCCGTTAACACCGTTCATCTTTATATATATATTTCTTGTGTGCGTGTGTATGTCACTGAACCTCCTAGACGGCTGGACCGATTTTGATGAAATTTTTTGTGTGAGTTCAAGGGGATTCGAGGATGGTTTAGATTCACAATATATGTAAGGAGTGCGTGCGAAGCCGCGGGCAAATGCTAGTAAACATATACATTTTTGCGTGAATTTCGAAAATCATTATTATGATTCGAAAATATGCAATAATCAATTTTACAGATAACAAGAAAGCAATGTTCAATTCTTTGTCATAATAATTACTTGGAAACTTCCATTAAAGCGATTTTTATCTTTTCAGTGAACGACAAAGTTAAGAGAATGTTTACTTTATAATAAAACTCTTTTTCACTTATAAACATGAAGTACAAGACAATAAGTGTTATTTAACTAGTTAGTATACCTACAAAAAAGACGTTGGATCATGGACAGCAGAAAGGACATCCTTAAATATTTTTTTTGAGTAATTCCTTCGGTTTAAAATTAAATTAGAAAATTGATGTCAAAATCATTGAATCGATTCCCGCTGGGCATCGATTTCCAACAATCGCATGCGGACACGCCATCCCGCGACCGAATTCCGAATCGCTGAGTTTTCGTGGATGCCAGACTTATAATTATGTACAATCACTTATGAAGAGTACTTAAAACAGTCAATAGAAAAAAACTTTAGATTGGATTGCTCGCCACATAAGCGAGCTGGACTTAATCCGGATAAATAAATAAAAATGTCCCGGGTGGGACTACATATACGTTCTTTCAAGAATCTAGTAATTTGAATGACATCACGTACACGTTAACACAGTAATTTCACAACCCTTCTCACTACCCTGTTTCTACACAGATAAATAAAATTGAATTGTTTTAATGTAATATCAAAATAATCGCTGGATCGATTTTGATGTCCTTTTATTAGAAGACAGGTAATTAAAATATTCCTATAAACGTAATTGTGTAACTGAGAAAACATGGTGCATAATATTGGCGAAAATTAAAACTAGTAACCTGGCCTAGTGCTACTAACTTATGCAAATAGTAATAGTTAATTCAGCCATTATCATTTTTAACAGACTTCACATGCCATCCAAATTATATTTGGTACCTAGTTATAGTTATTTAATCAATTGCCTGCACTTCTTTGTAAATTGGACGTTAATAAGGAGCTTCCTTAGATTTTGTGGCGAAGTCCCCTCGCGTGTCTAAATCATAGCCCCCGGGGAACAGTAGCTGAGATCGCGACTCCAAATTGCCGGCTGTCAGAGCCGCCACGACCCGCTCGCTGCACCGGCTCGATTGAGCCCGATTAAATAAATCGTGGGAATACTTAGTTTGATATGCATTCAATTATTTTTTTGCAAAAGAGTGGCTCATCTTAATCTCTGGTAAATATGAAAATGAAGCTGACCTTTAATGGCCGGATTTACATATCAATAGTCGAATTTGCAAATCTGTGTAAGACAAACAGCGGGAAGTAAATAAGGAAAAAGAAGAGAAGAGGGGATAGGGCCTGCCGCACCTCAATCATTAGACAAAACAACGACTTATAAATGAATGTTGTGAGACCGTGGTTCAACCTCAGTCGAGCTGGCTCTATTACTATTGTATTGTGAAAACTAAATTAAGCTATACTCACTTCAAAATTAGCATCATTTTGATAGTCGCTGTTGGAGTAGGTTCCTTATATTTGTCTGCCGCTATGTCGAGGAGCAAAGATTCATGTAAACGTAAAAGTGAGTGAAATTAATAATTTTTACAGACTTCAAGAGACTTCATCTTATCTGCATAAATTAACTGCAGCTGCATCATCCGCAAGGGTATGTGCAAAAAGCGATCGGCCATCAATCAGAGCATTACGATGTCTCGATTCTCGGTCGATTCTCACGCGTATAGTCTGTGGAGCACGCCACCGCGCTCTCGCGCAAAGTCTCTGGCGGCACGCCACTCTGCCGCATTCAGGATAAACGATCTCGATTCTTGGAATAACGCAATGGATAGACGTGATGATACCTTTCCGATTCTACGGACCTATCTACTAATACTATAATTTGATAATAAAATTGAAAAAAAAACAGGAGGTTATTTTTTTACATGCTAACCATGAAACATACTATCCTAATTTGTCAATTAGATCGTGAGGTGACTGATCCAAACGAGAGGAGCGTGACGGTCTTATAGTTTTAAGTGATTGAATTTGGTACATTTCAATAACAAATGTATCTTTCAATTTCAACTATTCGTATTCCCATCTTAGGTAATGCGGAAGTAGTACTAGATTACAAAATTGTACAGAGCATAGCATTCCATGCCGAAAAGACAATGTATAAAATATATCCAAAACTTTGGTGTTTTTTAATTGTAAAACTTATTAAACGACTACCTATTAATAGTAGTAAATTTGATAATAAATTGCCGTAATTACATGCAGGTATAGAGCGCGGGAGAGGAGGGGGCTGTGCGGCGGCGCACGCTAGCATCCTGCCAGCAAACTTCTTATTGATATAATCTGCAGCAACTCAACAGATAATTTATAGTGAAATTAATGTTACTACAACGTTTCCATTTTACACAATTCTATATATTGTAAGCTGAATAAATTTTAACACAAGCGTAAATTACTTATATTAAGTATTCTTATAATCCAAAATGCGTTATTGTGTGAACTATCTATCATTGCTTTAATGTCATTTGTACTCTACAATGAGAAATCATCTAATTTTCTTGATGGAACCAATTTAGTACTACTAAAACAACTATTTTCATAATATAAAACGTTTCGTAGTCAGTCCAGATTAAAAAAGTTTTGCGATTTAGTTTAATTTTGATTAACATTTATATTTTAGTATATCTTTCAAAGGTTACTTGAAATTTAAAATAATGAATTACTTTTTGATTCCTTTATATTTTAGTATTTTTTTTTAAATATGTTAAGCATACTTCAAATTTAAGAGTATAGTCGACACGCTGGATACATTCGCGGCCAAGATCGAGCTTCACTTTTATATGTTTAATTTGTATGGAACGCAGTATCTGGAGGTATAGGAATCTATGTGTATGTATATGACATTGTCTATGCACTTTTTTATTTTTATTTTAATCCTTAAAATAAAACAGTGAGATATAATTCAGTCACATACACTGCACTTAACATTATCTATATCTGTGTACGAAGCTCGCATGCGGCATGTATTTGTCGAGGCAATCATGAGCAACTAAATAGTTTATTTCCTGTGTTTAACGCCTCATGTAGCCTTAACATCAACATTTGCGTTTCCAGTTTATAATATGCGATATTATTGACTGGAGAGGGGAGGTGCTTGTAATTAGAGGATAGCGGGCAGGTCGCACGATAACTAGTCTTAATATTCATAATGACGTCGACACCGACCGCCATTTTGAAACGATCGGGGGTAAGATTGCAATAAGTATAACCGTTTACGGCGATCATTACTTTTTTTCGCTAAATAAAAAAAGAAGTAAACAAACTCAAACCGATTGTTTTTAAATGCCATTTTGTATTTGGAAAAATATATTATTATTTTGTAAACATTAATTACATATCTTATTAAAGAGTCTCTTGTATATAAAATATATTTGGGCTAAGATTTCGATCAAGTTTTGTGTTCAGATACGGTTTTTATTTATCTATTTATCTATATAAGTATTCTACTTTAGAATGCTTATTTCCACAAAATAAATAAAACTAATTTTTAAAGCTATCTCTTAGCCATCGAAGTCAACGGATGATAAAATTGCAAAATATTACTGAAACCTAGTTTCTGTAAAATTACGCAAGCTGTCATTATTCGAATATATAATATAATAAAAATGTAATCAGTTACATTTTGATTATATTATATATTCGATATATATTTGCTGTCTGTACATGGAAGATATTTGAGAAAAAACTTTTCTTGGGGGCGCCTTCATAAACACAATAAAACCCAAAACAATGATTATTAGAATTTTTGTTTGTTTGTCTGTGCGGTTGTTACCGCTTATCTCAGAAACGGCTAAACCGATTTGGGAGAAATAACCATTACTGAAATATGTTACTGTTCTTCACTTTTGATGTTAGTTATATTGAAT
>JWHW01043797.1:118231-135583 GCA_000931545.1 Papilio glaucus
GCCGGAGGCCTAATTTCAGTCCTCTTTCCCTTCCTACCCTTTCCTCATCAGGATAGGATGGGAACGGGAAGAGGATTGGACGGGTTAACGGGGAAAAGTAAATATCCTGTTTATGCCCCCCTCTGTCCATTAAAGGTAGGCAACGCATCTGCAACACATTTGCTTGTTGTGGATGTCTATGGGATGCGTTCACTTAACATCAGGTAATCCGCTCGCTCGTTTGCCATGCCCATAAAAAAAAAAACATTTTACCATAGGCAACGGCGGACTTATAAAGTAATTCTATTTAAATGCTTTTTGTAAATCTTGTCTTGTGTTTGTAATCTTATCGCAAAAAAAAATACATTGTCGTGTGACAAAGATCTTCCTTAAACAAACTATTTTATTTACTATAGTCAAAATACAAGTCAATCAATAAAAATAAAGATAGCAACGGTTCTCAACTTGTTTCGAACCCTATAATGTCTTATAAATCAGGGGTGTGCCTACCGAACTGCTTGTAAGTCAGCAGTTGCACTAACTTACACCTCACCTGGGTGATGACTTAACATTAGATGACCCACTGCTCGTTTTCCCCTTATCTTATAAAAAAACACTGTACATTCTTCTACACAAATTGTGAGTGTATTTAAGCCAATCGAATAGATTCACGAGTATAAATTATGACAAGAGTTTTTATTATTGCGGTAAGTAGGGTCTGAATAAGTAATGGGTACATGTAAGTGGAGAAGTGTACAACAGAGGGGGAGAAGCGTGCGCACGCGCCGATGAGCACACAACTTGCAATGATATGTTTATAAATAACTTAATAAAGAGGGTAGGACATCACTAAGCATTATAAGTATACACAATGAAACAGGGAGTATAAGTAGAATATAATTATAGAACTGTATACAGGTTTTTTTAAGAAGAAGGTACGCCAAGTTGGACTGCCAAAATTTCTATATTTTTCGAATCACAAATATGAGTTTCGTTAATTATTCATGCATTTATGTTAGATTTCGTACATAATTCTCTTGTTGTGTTAAAGTTAATCACTTTGGCCTTAGTGTGATCCAACAGCAAATTATTAAGTTAAGCGTTTTACACGCTTTTACAAAAATATAATCTTGGGTCTGTTATAAGTTAACCTAAAAACTAATCCGATTGTTTAGATAAAAGTAACGGTGCTCAATACACTAGTTGCAAACAAACAGTACCGCTACCTCCCCCGTCGAGCACCCGGGGTGACGTACCCTTGAGTCATTACTTGCCTTGGCTATCTTGATACTTGAATACATTATTAAATAATGGAAACAAAATTAAGTTAGTTA
The DNA here is from genome assembly GCA_000931545.1 of Papilio glaucus. Lineage (NCBI taxonomy): Eukaryota > Metazoa > Arthropoda > Insecta > Lepidoptera > Papilionidae > Papilio > Papilio glaucus. The sequence continues at coordinate 119,545 of JWHW01043797.1, forward strand.
AGTTAGGTTTATTCGATATACCTACGAAGTAATGTTGAAAGCGTTTTCATACTTTTAGCATTTTTTTTTATCTTTAAATAAATTTTTTCATTGAAGTCATCATACGCCTTTATCACCTGATATTTGGTAATTCTTCTTGTCTTTACTTAATTTGATTTGCTCCGTTTCAGATTATGTAAAAAAACGCAATAATTTATTGTTCATTTGAGTTGTCGAGACCTAGCATATTCCTTATATAATAATATATAAGAACTAGCTCGCCCGGTAAACTTCGTTCCGCCCTATAATTAATAGATGCTTCCCTATTTTGGCGATAATGGCTTACACATAACAAATAGATATATGCTGTCGCTGGCTTCTTTTGTAGGACTATTTAAGGTAAACATTTCCATTATACATTATACTCGTGTATGTAACCATAACGGTTTTGCAGCGCACGCCAGAATATCTCGAATATGGCGGAATTTTTCCTCCTTACTTGACACTTATCGTTATATTTTGGACAATTCACATAATATCTTTATAAATTATAGCCTATATGTTATTCTGATATATAAGGTATATTATTGTAAAGTTTCATAAAAAACCATTCATAAGTTTTTGCGCGAAAGAGTAACAAACATCCATATCATGCAATTTTTAATCAGTACGTCTCAATAGATCTTAGAAGATTTATCAACTAAAGCTTAACGGGTAGATTAGCATAACACCTTAGTCCCAGCGATAGCTATCGGTGGGGCAATCGAGAAAAGACTTGTTTTTTATGATTAAACTCTGAAATTGCTTAACAAATTTTAATAATACTTTTATCGCCGGACGACACCGGCGCGAACAGTTAGTTTAATTTTATAGATTGCTTATGGAAATTTTGTTGAGTTGTTCCCTGTAATCATTCAATTTGACATATAAATTAGCATTGTAGGCACACATTTGACACACACTTGATACGTTAAATACAACGTTGGTTAAGTGTAGAAACGATTACTGGCATTCGCACAACTTATAACTTTTTTTACCCACAACTTCGTTATTATAGAATAATAATTTAATATAATGCCAACACATAAAATGGGTTTTGTAATAGAATTGAATGAAGATATGTTATAACGGATAAAGATATGTTTAGCAGTCTGGAAATCACTTGAATAAACTATAGGAAGAATTACATAGACTCAACCATAATGAAGCCATAAAATGAAATCGGTTAATCAAAACAGTTAAGATAAATATGTCAGGACCATAACAAAAAGAAATGGCCGATGTCTGACTTCACCTCTGAGTTGTGTAGATTTTTATATTTAAGACTTACCACACCCCATGCAAAGAATAAACGACAATTATGTAGACAGGCTTACTGTACAGTGCAGTGCTTGATAAATCAAGTATCAAAACTTGTTATTCGTTCTATACGAAACCAAACCTACACACCTCACAAGATTTGGATAAAAAATTGTTAACAATTTCAAATACAGACAAATAATTTATAAGTCAAAGTCTTTGTTTTTGTATTTTAAATGTTATTCCGAAAATAAAACTGTCAGCAAGATACGAATTCAATGTAATATGATTATTTTATAATTTTCTTAGTTTTATATTGCTAGAATTTATAAATTTATATAACCATTACATTTTTGCTTATATCATTGCAAATCGTACATTGCAATGATATAAGTAAAAATAATAAGGTGGCGGCTGCGACCCCAAAGAGGCCACAAGAAAAGGCGGCAAGACAAAACTTATTACAAACTTTCAGCAAACTGTGAACTACATCACAATTTGATGTCTCGAAAGTTTATAAACTGTCGATATTGATATTTTCTTGCTTCTTTACGTTGAAGTATTATATAATAGCAAGAGCGCCGATAATGCTAAACTTGTACATCCTCGGAGCGTCGTACGGACGTATTGATTATTGAAGAGGAGATGGTAAAAAAGGTTATATGAAATTTTTACAAATTTAATGGGCTACTCATAAGCGCGCGTCTCTACATAGATGACTTATTTATGGTGTAGGGTACTTAACAGAGTCCAAGGCACCACCAATATGTAAATCTGATGCGCTCGAAGATGTACAGAAATCACCGCTTCGACTCCCTGATTTTATTGTATAAAAACAATCTCAAAAAGATGATTATCAAAGATAAAATAAGTTTTATTGCAATTGACATGATGCGTCAAATTGTCAATGATTCGCTCAGTTCACTATTTACTGACAGTGTATAATATGGCATATATTATACACTGTCTGCCAAGTTTGATTATAAAATAACGAATTTCACAATCGATCGGTGACATATGTCTGTATAATAATAAAACATTTAATTCGAGAAGTACCTATGGGATTATAGAATTTGGCGATGGAAGCGGCGCCTTTGTGGTGTCTGTGTAAACAACGAGACGCGGTCGCACGCCGACACTTTGCCTCGGCAAACAGTTCCATATAATGACCTGATATATTTGCCGATGTTACGACGCTACGGTAACTGATTCAACTTTGCTGTCGTTTTCATTGTATAATCTAGCCTCAATCGTTTTAATATGTCGTCGTGAGTATCTTTATTTCTATCGAAACATTCCATGTTCATTACACACAAATTTTCAGTTATTCGTTAAAAACGTATACAGAATTTATACATTTACAGATTGCAAAAAAAATGAGCGAATACATAAGAAAGTACAGCAAATTCCGAATTACGTTACCTCAAGGAAAAATACACCTGCCCTGACGGACAGTTGTACAACAGTTTTATTTCTTCCCAACTCTTTAGTGCCGAAAATGACCACCGTATTTTGATCCCTCGGGCACCTTCATTCTTCCTCTATGCGAACTGTTTTATTTGGTAACGGGGGGGTGGGGCAGGTCATTTTACATTACGCTGGGTTAACATGGCGTTTTACTGCTAGTAAATAATTAAGGGGCTAATTTGATGCGCAAGAAGGTGCTCTTTTGCGTTGTTTATGCGGCCCGGCCTCAATTGAAGGATATTGGGACAGATGTAATCTTGCAGCATACATAAATATATCGTATACCTTCACCCATTTTTGTCTATATGTGGAAATTGTGATACTGTCTCTTCTGATCACTTAGTAACAAGAGCTGACTGGTATTGCATTCGACAAATGGTTTCTTGCTTAGATTTCGAGATATTAAATTAACCTTAGAGAGATCGAAACGAGCCTTGCTTAGTGCTCCACGTTTCCATTATTGAAAAGAATAGGTAATACTTTTAGATTTATCTTAACATGAATGTGTGATTTAATGTTTTGCATCGTAACGTCATTTATAACGTTTCAAAACGATTATAGCGCAAGAAAAGTTAGCGAAGTAACGTTTAATCGTAAACTTGCGTTTTACGATCAATAAATCGAGATATAATTATAGTCATACTAATCAATGCCGGGCATAAACTGGCTAAGGTTATCCCAAATACAGTACGTGGTGGTGATGGTACACAGATGTATCTTAAAATGCTTCAAATTTTTACATGCATTTATTTATTTAAATCGATTGTAACCTATCTGGGAACTATTGGTCGTTAATTTATTTAAAATTAGTCTACCGATACTGACTTTGCTCTAAAAGACTAGTTTCTATGAGATTGATCGATGTTATAAAACAATCAAATCTTTTAATATATTTCGCGTACCTTTTTATCTTTTTTATTGAGTAAGAATATCAAATACAGAGGAGACGTATCAAGACATCGTGCTTGTCTAGGGTCATAAAATCGATGCAACGCTATCGAGTTTCGAACACGGTCTCGACTCGGGAAACCTCGCAAATGTTTAAAACGATCTAATCGTTACCACAACAAAACTTGCCGATTTAAAACCAACAATAAATACAATGTATAGAATTTAAAATGGAATTTTATTTTATTTCGCGGGTGAAACCGCGGGACACAGCTAGTATTTAATAAGATAATATTATAATTGATAATAATATAGTTTACATATATTTTGTCTCACGATTTTATCTTATTGGCTACAATCGTTCCCTAACCGTATTTTGATAATCTTCTAAAGCTGTTGTCGGAATAGCACACAATTACGTTACATTACATTATGTACACAATTGTTTATGTAATTTGTAAATAAATAATTTTCAAAAAAAAAATAATTAAATCGTCAACCTTGAAACAATTTTAAAATTTTGAAATTCGTTGTAGGGTTTGTATCCATTCGTATATATACCATATAAGTATGGATGGTAAGAAGAATTTTAAGATAATTGGCACGAGTTCATTATTATAACTTTATAATTGAATGTAATAAAGTAATACCCACCATAAAACGCACGCACACAAGTAACGGAAAGGGAAAGGCAAGGCTATTACTTCATAGTTTAATTATTTATAGCTTGATAATGCACCTTCATATTTTTGATTTTAAAAAATCTTCCAAATTATTTACGGTTAGAACACGCGTGTAGATTCGCTGGATTTGTCAGCTTTAAAAGCATTTTTCTTTGGTTACTGTGACTAGTAGTATATATAACAATCAAGACTGTTCTAAGAAATAACATTATGGAAACTTTGTTTAACAGGATTAGTGTTGGGCGAGCGATTGATTGTCAACAAAGGCTTCTTTATGAGACGATCAAATCAGTACATTAAAGAAGCACTTCGATTAAGGGTTCGTATAAAAATATTTAATAAATGTATTAATGCAATCTACGTAATAGTTTTAAATTTCAAAAAATCATTCCTTACACAAAACAGATTAAGGTTTTCAAGACTCCTAGAAGAGTATACACTTACTTTATGATCTAATCAATAAAATACTTAATACAGGCAATATTAGAAGTACCTGTTACAGACGAGCATATTCGCATAGATATACTACATATGTTTATATACCTTGTTTCATAGCAAGATATGATTGTTGTAAACAAACAAACGCCATTGACCATACAGGGCGGGCTTTACACTTTTAATTCTTTCATAGAAAATATTGTAATTTTGTGGAAATCGCGAGATAAGTTGAGGTGAAATTGTGTAATATGGTTAGCTAATGTTGTAAGATAACATGAGAAAAAGTAGTTTATCGAAAATATTTTGGAATTTGCGACCTTTAACGTAAATATCTTTGTTTATTTAAATCACATCTTGCTATATAACAAACTATAGAGAAGCGAGAAAGGTGTTCAGGGACCGTGCCTAATCAAAATCCGTCATCCCTTTGGTCTCTCATCTCTAAATTATGGTCGTCATATCAATATTAAATTAAATAGAAGTAGAGAATGTGATATTTTTAATATGTAATTAAATACGAATTTGCAACAATAATGAATTAATGATTCTCGACAATCGTGCACACAACCGACCGTTCCGCATGCTCGGCTCACTCTGCGTATCAATCATGCCTCCCCCGCCCACCAGATGGAGCTGATCGTGGAACAGTAATCGCCGCCCGCCATTTATTGTTTTCCAAGGAACGATCAAGCCGGTAAGAAGCCATTAGCGTTCTTTACTAATGGTGATGTACCTACACCATGATAAAATATAAATAATTCAAAATGTGAAGGTATTTCACGTGGTAGGTAGGTGAAAAGGTTCAAATATTTCGTATTTTATATCGACTTTTGTAAAAACGATGTTTGCCATCGATGTGTATCCTAATTATTTTTCACTTAGTAATAAAAATAGATGCGATCCTTAAGAAGTGCGTTAGGCGTTACTTTGATTGATAGGATTAAAAATAGCGTTATAAGGGGAAAGTGTGGCTTAAAGTAATTGTGGACGTTTTGAACAGAATTGAGTAAGGTATGCTTCGGTGGTTCGTGCATGTGGAAAAGATGAATGAATAGAGAATAACGGAACAAATTTATTTTGCCAAAAAGGTATACAATGTTAGTAGGGGACGTCCCAGGAGAACTTAATTGTCGATCAGATTACATACCAAATTAAGACGATATAAGGATGCACCCTAATCGACGAGCATATGTGCGTAGATGTGTGTAGTAAAAGTAAGAGAGTTATGCCAGGATCGCGCCAAAATGAAAACCGTAATCTCTGCCTACCCCCCTGGGCGAGTGTGAGCACATATTAATTCATTTTTATTTAAACTACACTACTACATAATGACTATTAGACATAACTACATAATTATATTTTGTCTTTTCACGAATTTATGTTAACATTATCTTTAAATTTTAATGTACAGTCCGTCCTGCTGTCTGTTATCGTAATACACCGAAACGACTCAATAAGTTTATCAAAGACATTAATTTACAAATTTCCTCCATAAGTCAATAATTAATAATCAAATGTCGGACTTGAATACAATATCGTAATGAAAGACTTAGGTTTCGAATAAGACAGTCACCCTTATCGATTGGCGGCAACCCGATAGTCTTAAGTCGTCGACTGTAGCTACTTACACTGATATCAGAGGATTATACGTGTTTATGCGCCTTCGCTTCTTAATCAGCTTATCTTTTATACTCATTTAGCTACTGATTTCGATAATTTAATCAGGAAATAAAGAAATTTTAAATTACGCTAACAATTATAACTTCTTCATCTTCTTCAGGTGCCTCTCAGACTCGGTTAGCATTCAGCTTCATATTTTCGTCCTTATTTATCGCGAGCTGGAACAATTCGGCAGCAATCACGACTCAAGTCCATTAACAGATGTTACAGAGCCGACTTCTTCCGGCAACCTTTTCATTTCTTTTCTTTTCATTATGGCAAAGATAAAAAATACACGGAGAATATCATATCGTAATCATTCATTTATAAGCTTAGATTTTCCACATTCCTAACAGAAAGTTACTCTTTGAAGGACCACTTCAATCGTCTTATAAGATCGTTCGCTTTCAAATCTATATAAGTTTAGATTATTTTAAAATTACACAACTACTTTTCTTTCATTGCTTTGGACGTTTAATTTTATAGTTTTGGAAGAATACTACTATAGATAGGTTAATATAAGTTGGCGAATGATGCTATGTTGCGTATAGGCATATGTGCGTCAACATAAAGTTGCCGTTGCCTGGTGCGGTCGTAGTCCTCCCACCTTGTCTTGTCACGCGCGCACCCTCACTTTATCTATACACGTGTTGGGCGCCAAAGTGAGTTTAACTATTTATTTTCTGCTTAATAATAAAACCAAACCATTGTATTCAAATACGCTTTGAGGCAATTTTATCAAACTATTTTTGAATTTTCTCTTTTCTTCATATTATCGTTATTTCAATCCTCTAATTATGGTATAAATAAATATATTTTTTTAAAAATGTTGTGCACGAGAAAAGAACGAAAACAATAAATAAACGCCATAAAATCGTCAATTTTTTAGTAATTTCGATAAATTCATTCTGGTTTCACAAAAGACATCGATTGACGTGCACAAGATCATTACAAATATGTACATTAGATACGTTTAAATGTAAATTAATCCAATAATAATTATATGTACCTACATATAAGCAATAGTTGCTAAATGCTATTGAAACGATTTAGCAACTTCAGTTGAATCAAAAAGTAAATAGCTTTGATACATATATATTGATTAGTGTATATAAGATTTTTAAATCTGATATGCAATCAGTATGTATGTACACAGATATATTATGAGAAGTCGTTAGTTGTAACGGTTAAGGGTGAGTCGCATAAGTCGCGTTTAATTAAGGGCAGTCCTGCGCCGATCGGAATATCGGAACGCGATTATAATGTTCATATGACTTCGTGAAGACCCATCGGTGCCGCAGTGATACCGCGGTGTCGTCTTACATAACTCCACACATTGTTTGCTATTTGTTCATTTGTACGGACATCTGTGCCGATTGATTAAAATAATATTTAGTCGTGTCATAGTCGACGAGGCGACATCGATGTCCAAATCGATTACACAATATTGACTCGTTGGAGTAACCACGGCTTGTTCTGCTAAGGTATATTAGCGATTTGGTTAACAAGGGGAGATTTGTCGAATCGAAAGTATTATTAAAGATATTTGAATATTATGGGTGGATTTTTTTCTAGGCCTGGTTAAAAGCCATAATATTAAAAAAAATAATTTGCAAAAATATCAAGCACTATAATTTACATAAAGGAAACAGAGACTTTTTAAGATTATACTTTCGCACAACTTTTTTAAACTTCGCAGCGTTTAGTTGGCGTACACGTCCCTTAACATTATGACGTCACTTCTTAACTTATAAAACTTAGTAACTTAACACTAAATTAATTTTATCGGTATTATGAAGAACAATTAATTTTACCCCGAAGTTATTGCAGTACTCATTGCACATTCGTGGACGTTAGTTAGCAATAAAAAAGCACATGCCAGATAAGTAGTTCTAGGATAGATAACTAATTTTAGGTTTAACTATACGTAATATCATCCAACGACGAATCGCAATTACGATTTGATCTTATTATAGTAATGTTACATAGAATAATATGTAATATTACTATGGATACATCACCACCTGGAATAAAATAAAAACCATGCCATAAAATATATAGTTTATCTGTCAGACTCTGGATGCGATTAGCTCAAAGACTTTTTATAGAAAAAGGTGGCAAAAGAACAAGCAGTGTAGACAATATTATGTGACCCTTAAACATCTGTACCAAGCTAATGAGTTGCAGATGCGTTGCCAACCTTTAATGAACAGAGGAGGGGGGGATAAACAGAAAAAGATTCTTCCTTTTCCTATTCATCCCCTCCCCCGTCAAATCTTCTTCCTCTTCTCATCCTTTCCTTATTAAGAAATAGATAGGAAGGGGAAAGTTCTAGGATTAGGCCTCTGGCGTCTCACTACCACAAGAAATGCTTCTACTTCACACCTGTCTTCTGCGAGGTTGTGGTATTGCACCGGTGGAGCCAGCCCATTCGTGCACCATAGGTTGCATCAAAAAACATTTATTCGATTCTTCAATGATGGAATGATTCATGACTTAGGTACTCATTTAGGGTTTGTGTAAATTGACTGCTACATGTCTTCTTCTGATTATGAATGTTGTTGTTGATACGACACGCGCTGTGTACCCACGAGGAAGCCGGGCGGATCGCTATTTGTAAAGAGAATAAAAACAATATTTCATGATACTAAGTATCTTTAAATAACAATTGACATATTTATGTAAATATTATTGCAACACAAAAAAATATCATTTAATTCTGATCTTTTCACTTGTTACAATATTTATCACGTTGTACTTACCACCGTCGGCAGCGGTGCGGCGGTGCGGCGGTGCGGCGGTGCGGTGGTAAGTGGACGCGCAAACAAACACATTCGACCATCTCATTACCGTTACTTACCATCAATCTGACCGCTGTCGGAATTGCCTGTTACATCCGTGAGATTGCCTTCTATTAAAATGTTTCCCGGAGCAAATACAATTAAAGACTACGATACACAAAATTAGAACTGTGTTATGAAAGTCAAATTAATTCACGAAGTAAAATCATGACGTCTAGTAAATTCATGACTGAATACAATATTCAAATACTTTTCGTTTTCGAGTGTTGATACTGTAATCTATTTACCGGATAATACCAATGTTAAAGCACTTGAATAGGAAGATTTATCGCGAAATTGGAAATTCGTGAGTTCGCAATAAGGTGAAAGTAACGTACGGACTAAAAGGGGAGAAATTAAGTACAGCTTGGTAGCATAAGTAATGAGTAAAACATCAAAGTAAAATAATTGTAAATTGTACGCAATTCCACCTGCATATAAGTTACAAATAATCGATTCGATCAAATTAATTTGATAATCGAGAATATTCAGCGTATACAATGCGAACACGTGACCCGTTACAAACCCGTAGCAATTCTAAGCAAACCTTATCGTTCACGACATTTTTCTATCAACTATTAAATTATACAATCGATTTGTAATTATAAAATTATTTTTATGTGATCCGTGCCACTAATCGAAATTTGAACTTAATTGCGTTCCATTATAGTTTATTTTAGGTCGTTTATAAAGTTGGTTATTACGTTTCGTTGCATGCAGGCGGAGTTTTAGTTCTGCGACGCGGGGCCGCGGGTACCCGCATCAGAATGGAAACAATTTATTCGTTAATACCTTCCCTATTGGTTAATATCGCATTCCTATTAATATTGTTGATTAACAGGAAAAAATATGTTGGTTAACGGTTTCGTAGGTGTGTAATGTAATACACCGTTATTATATGTGTGGTGTGTTTTATCCACTGCATGGTACATGGCATTGGGACAGAAGTGGCCTGGCCACTTCTCTCGTCGCATATGATTCTCCATTGACGAGATCCCAGGAAAAGCAAAAGTGTACACTACACGGGGTTGGGTTACCCCAAGATTACGACTTACAATTATTATTTATTAACATCCATCGAGAAACTTGGTAGGTGCAGCCACAAACCAGGTCAGCCTAAGCGATGCTATGAAATGTACAAGCTACAAATTAATACATTCATGTAATACTATTTCCTTGTCATTAGCGACGCCGCCGCCATATTTGCATGTCCACAATTACGCGCCATTTTGTATCTGTGATAAATAATAGAGCGGCTAGATCACAAGACATTTTATTCAAATTTAATGACTAATTGAAGCGTTGTATTCACTTACACGCTACGTGCTGTATTCCACTTTGCTCAAAGACCTTTCTAGAAAGTTAGCTCGACTTACTTTCATATTTCCTTGTAAAATTCTATGATAAGATATTATTGTACGTGCTCACGTGACCACACGTGGTGTGTCGGTATATTAACCAGACAAGAAAACAAATATTTGTGAGTTTTGAAAATTGTTGTCAATCGTTGTTTTTAAACCATAAATAGATACGTATTTTGAACTAAAATCAATACCTTAAAGTGAGTGTCAAGTAAGTAGTTTTGATCTTTAGAATAAAAAAACACAGGTATTCATAAGGACTGCCGACAGAAGTGAAAACTCAAAACATATAGGAAGGCGCGACAATAGTTCAAAAATAAATAAATAATTAACAAAAACAATAAATTAAATACAATAAAATTAAAAGAAAATCATCAAAACCGTCCCAAATTCAAAAAAGCGTATTTCTGGCGCATGTTGAGTATGTTGTTCACCTATAAGAATTTTCCCTATCAAATATCGTCTAACGCGACTAAAGAAGTTTTAATTTCAATAAAATATATAGTTGCATTTCATTATATAGGTATTTGAAAATATTTAGCACCAAAATATGTTATAACTAAACAATGTACAATTAGTTACAACTCACGTTGGTGGCAAATGTTTTAAATTATAATTATTAATATTATTACATTCATATACATTTAAAAATATGCGACATACACAGTATTAGAAAAACCTAGCATTTAAGAGAGATGTTTTTCTGAACGAAAGATCTGATCTTTTTAATACACTCTATAAATAGCTATGACAAAAAGCGATTATTCACAATGAATTGAACAGGTGCTGCTATATGATACATCTCATCTTTCCTGGCAATATTTAGTGACTAATATTTTTTTGCTTTGATAAATTAGTAATTTTTGTACCAGTGTTCATTGTTGGAATGACGGTAAACCGTGTGCAATATAAATTGCGACTGGTTGTTAGCGATTATAATATTATTCACTACTATGCGTGCACAATAACATAACACTCGCGTGGTACTCATCCGTTCACCTATTTTGATGATTTCACGGCGTTAACTGTTTTGGACACGAATATTATGCGGTGACGTCATTGGTGTCAGGTCACGTGTAATACCAGGAGCATCTACATATAATATTGACGTAGATTTTTTGTATGCTTATTATAGCAATTATACTCTTTCTTTGATACATTCACATGATTTATATTTTTAACCGGTTGCGGATAGCACATGGCAAGAAGACCTAATTTCTATTATCACTTTGTGTATTTCCGTAGTAGCGTAAACCGTGTATCGAAAAAAGCTTTCTGCCTATCTTTCTCTTAGAAAAAAACTGAGATGACAATATGTTTTATGTGAATGTTTTCATCAGTGTAGCCCCACGGTAAAAGCATGCAAATATATTTTGAATTACCTCAATAGCGCATCATACCTCGGTGTGATTAGTATAAACGTGGTGTTTGTAAGGGTAATAATTTTATGTAAATAACATATAGAAGACTCGTATTGGTTGATGAATTAGTTTACCTTATAACACATATGAGATAATATACCTTTTGTTTACTTATATGTAGGTATCCAATAGTTATACAAACGCTCACGGCGTCAACACTTTAATGTTTTTTTTAATATTCATATTAAATAAAATTGAATAACTAATATCCCTACATATTATACCCTCCGTTTTGGTTAGCAACAATCTGCCAAATATTGCAAGACAATACACTAATCAAGCTAAACTAGCAACCCTTTAGTTAAAACGGATGTTAGGACACGTCGTCCATCATTTATAACTCTTCTATATTTTGACAGCATAGCACTTTCATTGGTGTGGGAATATATTACAAACAAAAAATTTAAGAAATAAAAATATGCAGTCATAAGGACTGTCGGCAAAAGCGAAAACTCGAACGGAAGTCGCGACAATAGTTCAAAATAAATAAATAATCCGCAAAAGTGAACCCTTGTGGCTTAACAATAAAATTAAAAATTGAATACAAAAAAAATCAATGATTTCTTTTTTTTTTTGATCTGTTCCAAATTCAAATAAGCGCATTGCTGACGGAATCTGCGCATGTTTTTCACGCGAACTTATAAGGATTTTTACCCACCAAATATCGTCTGCCGCCGAAAAGCAGTTTTCAGTTCAACAAATTATAGTCATTCCATCGGTACACGCTATTCGGGTTTCTAAAATTAACCAACCAAAATCGTCATTTGGCCATCTTAAAAACTGCATGATTAATGTTACCGAAAAAAACAACATATGTTATCCACAATTAATACCAGTGCCTCCTAATTTCGATTTCATGTTAAATCTACATTTCCATTAACTAAACTATTTTGCAAACCGTACCAAAACTATTAGGTTACAAAATAATAGGTAACGTTTAATGCAGGAATCGAGAATTTGAAATTTCTTTGGCATGCGCTGATGTTAAATTTAATATCGAAGTTAATTTAAGGAAGTACGTTGAGGTCGATAAGAGCCGTTGCGACTGCGTCACTTAACCCACGCAACCTTCCTTTATAAATAGTGAATGTCAATACGATTATTTACGACAGATATATTGAATATAAATGACGAGATAAAAGATCTGGCTCGATTCCTGTGTAAAGATCGGTGACAAAGGCGCTTTTGTCGAGTCAGCCATTTTATTTGTATGCAAATTATAGCTTTGACAAAGGAACGCGATGTTAACTCAAATAAACGAAGCTACAATCGTTTTGATAGAATACAAAAATATTATTAAAGTTTTATACTTTCAAAATAAATTGTATCCTCAAGACCTCAAGACCGATAACATTGTTTATGTTAACATATGCTATGTTGCCATTGTTTGACTTGTTACAGTTGTATTGTACTGGATTGTTTGATATAAATTTACAATTATTTAGATGTATTCTATAACCAGATTTAGAACTAGAACTATATAGGTTACTGTGTTTTGTTATTATTGCTTTGTAATATTAAATATACTGTTAATGTTCAACAAAATACAAAAACATATTTATAAGAATAAAATATGATTAAACGTCATATAATACCAGAACAGGTGTACATGCAACATAAGAAAACATTTCCCAAAGTTCCTTAAATAATTAATTTAGGTGTATTTAAGAAAAAGGGAAAGGAAAATTTAAGCAGTTGCAACAAAAGTTTAATGTTTGTGATACGTTTGACTCCTTGAGTAGGCACGCGACCAGGTAGCTTGCGGGTGCGACACCTGCCGAAATTTCTTACAGAACACGTCACACCCCTTTAGTAACAGATAACAGAATATGGCCGAATGTTTGGATATACTGCCTCTTTTTTATTTAAAAAAAACAAGCAATGTTCTTTTAAGAAACCACCGCTGTTTAAAAGATTTTAAATTTGGAACAAAATAGACATTTAAATAATATTTCTATTCTAAAATTAAAATTAATATTAATTGCCAGCCTCAAAGGTGTTAGCCGTTGAAAAGTTACGTCAGCGGCTGGAGAAGAAATAATTTTGTGAGACTCGCCAATTATTTCAATTAATGAAATGTCGCGTCGACAGGACAGGAAAAGGAAGCGGTCACCTCCGGGGCTTGGGCTAAGTTTAGTGATTGTGCACTGAGTGACGTGAGTTTGATTAATTAATTCGTGGCCTATCCGAGTGGGGATAATAAATTGTGCGTGTACCTCCCGTGAGATGTCGCCGGTGGACGCACCGCTGAATAAATGATATACTCAAACGCTAACATTAAATCCGTCTAGACCGAAATAGATTGCTAACGATGTCTTATACAGGTAAATGAAGTCCTCAGAGACGATGGATCATTAAAATTTTTAGCCCGAAATAACTTATTAACTGTTGGATAGTGCATTTGGGTAAAGCAAGGGAACGCAGACAGATGAAGTACCAATCATACAGTCTCTTAAATTATACGAGACTCTTGCCTTTGACTATACTACTTAGCTAATATAATAACTCAGCTAATAATGCTATCATATACAGTATATTTTCAAACGGTCCATGTGGTGGTCGAAATTAGCTACTTCATAAAGTAAGCGAAATCAACTTATACTGTGTATTCATGCTATCACTTTCTTAACTTTCAAATTTAAACAAGACCTAAAATCCCACTACTAAATCAGTCCCGAAGAAAAGTTCAATTATAAGAGACTTCATATTGTACAATTTCAACACGTCTTAATAAAAAAAAACATTGTAAATAAAAAATCTATTTATTTAATATTGAAATCTTCCATTACTATGTACAAAATACAATACAAATATAAATAAATCAAGAAAATCTTTTTAGCAAAACGTTCATTTAACACAACAGTCAAACTTTTTTGTCGAGACTTTATTCCTAGAATTACAAATTAAGGCGGCTTATCGAGACGCGGTTTATGATTTTTTTGTTTTGTTAAAATCATGAATAGCGACAGAAATGGTTCCGCTAAATAAACAATGCCGCCGAATGCCCTGAGCCGTCGCAGATGTTGGAAGGGACGTCCTTCATACCGTGTTAATGTTATAGAACCCAACACGATTTTTGTTATATTAATAATCATATCGCCGCCATTTCTGTAAAAGTGTCGCCAAAGCGGCACGGCACATGTTGCACCAGACAGACACACTTAAGATGCGTTCATTTATTACACATAAGATGCGTTCAAAATTCAAATGTTGTAGGTTAGATATTAGCGAAAGAAACGAAATTAAGCGGATATAGATAATGATTGCAATGCCGTGGGTCAAAGATTGAGAACTTAAAGTTATCTAAACTTTTTTTAACTGATTAGATTTACTACAAATTTTATTGAATCAAATTTAACAATATCAGGAAGTAGAACAGACTAAATCTTTAATTGTCAACGTCGTTAAAATCACCACGGCGTTGGCGGATCACGGGGGAGGGGCATTCCTGACCTTCCTCTCTAATTTTTACTTTATACCTTGGTATCGTATAAATCTACCCTCAGGAGGGCCGAACCATAAGGGTCAAGACAAATGTATATGTACCAGAAATCGAATTAAATTTGAGATATACATATCTCTAAATATCTGTATAATTCATTCAAGAATTAATGTACAACCTGTACGTATTAATATAAATAAAACATTTATACAAAGATATTTTGTACTTGTCTATTGCCAGCTACTTTGTGGGAATCCCGAAAAGGTTTCAAGTAACAAAACAATGGTTATTATTGAAACAATCGAATTCGTAGGTAGGATTTTTTTAGAGGTAAAGGGCAATAAATATAATGTTCCAAAGTCAGGTACTTTCTTAGATTTTCGATGGTGTAGTCAAAGCAACCTTCTTAATATAAAATCGAAGAAAAGCTTTTATTGCATATACAAAAATATTTCTAGGTACAAAAACATAACTTTCATCTGTATAAATCCTATACTGTTTAATTATTGAGATTTACTAATCATGATCAATGTAACAAATAAATTTGTCACTAAAATTGTTG
>JWHW01043819.1:16475-36706 GCA_000931545.1 Papilio glaucus
GCTTGGAAATATATCTGACGACAACGGACAAATTACATAACACATAAAGTTTTAAATAATCTGATCAAAATTTATCGCGAAAATTGGGAAGGGCGACTAGCGATTCCTACCTATTTCAACCCTTTTTAGGTTTAAACAACGTAAGATATTTACAAACACGATATTTTTACATTGGTTTTGCTTAAGTAAGTGTAAGAGTAGTATGAGCTTTACAAAGCAGAATTAAGTATTGTTTACTCTTACTCAAATTACTAATGTGCGTAAATTAAATCTATATAAAATTTTATACTATCATAAGTCTATTTAAAATGTTAGTGCATTGTCTAATTTAATTTGCAGCTCCCCTCGTGGAAATATTCAACGGAACTTCATTTATTGCCATGCGGTCTATCGCCTCGAAATTGGTAACGAGCGAAGAGTTGGGTGAGTAAAAAGTATTTATTACGATTTATTAAACACATATTTTAACTGCTAAAAAATAAAAATGTTACTTGAAAATGTTGAGTTCTGGTCTTTTTTACTTGGGTTCTTCTTTTATACGAAAAAATGAAAATGAGACAATTCGCTCGTGCCACAGAAGTAGATACTTATTGGTAACAATTTTTCTTTAAGCCAAATATGTAGATCTCTGTTGACAGTAAATGTCGAAGAGATATTGAGAGAAATGGGTAAAGGAGAAATTGAAATGAGCCTTTGTCTTCTTAAGTGGTCAAAAAGCAAAAAAAATATATAAAACATCTGCCTGTGTTCTGCACACGTGACGCACAATATATACGTCATCGTCATCATATTAAGATTGTCAAACTGTCACGTAGGGCATTGTGTTCATTTGTTGTAATAAGTCTAATGTACCTCATTATATTGCAGATAACATTGATCGTATATACGCTACGCATGTTATTGTGTCCTTTGATGACATTGTTACATTTATTATCAATTGTAACAATGTAAGCAAACTTATCAAAACTGTATACTTATAATATTTACTAATTGACTAGTGTCTTTGGAGTAATACTTTTCAATAAAATTATGTTTGTATTATTTCATGCACTACTTCAAGCGTTTTTTCTTTAGCACTCAATAGATGTCTCCGTACAGGAAATTCAAACACGATATAATATTCATAAGCCTGACTGTTTTTTTTTTAATATAAAATCTATTAGCATTTTTTGAACAAGTTTTTCAGTTGCTTTTGGATTTTTATTAAAATTAAATGACAAAAATCCATTATCTTAGTTTTGCATTAGAAATTTTATTTTAAAACCAGACAAAAATTAACATTTTTGGATTAAATTAGTAATATACATTTCATTAGCATATCTAAATCAAACAACTTGACAGAAATAAATGTTAAATTAGGATCATTTAAAAATTATTTCTGTAATATAGTGGTTTTGAATAAAATGTTAATGCAACATTATAACGATAAAGTCATTAAATAAATGAAAAATGATCTGACGAACGAATTAAAGTAAAACACGATGATAAGGTTATAGCATTGAAAATTACATCGGGACAAGTTATATTTTCTCTCTGCCAAGAAATCTAAGGTGTAATAATCTTTAGTGTTAAAAAAACTACATAGATGGGTGCAAAATCTTTGGATTTTTAACAGTTCGTTATATTTTTAACATCTGGTGAGTAGTAAGGTATTATGTGAAATGAAATGTTCTGGATCTCATAAGGTCTAATTGAAATAAAATCACCAAATATCATAGTATACCATTGGCCAAAATATGTAGAAAAGGGCTAAATCCAAAGGTATATGAATTAGCTTGACCTATAACTTTAATCTTTCATGGTTTTCACTAATACAAGGTTTGTAAGAATCCCGTTTCTTACAAACCTTGTATCTTGACCTATATGACCTTGGAATAATACAAGCGAAACTAACAAAATCACACCCAAACACAATTCTGTTATACTGCCTTTTATGCTTTATAAAAAGCATGAAATATTTTATCTGTATTAGCCAAGTTTTGAATATAGAATTTAGCGTGAATCTTCAACCATTGCATCACAGTTTTCACGGCTTACATAAACTATATAGTATTAACATAATAAAAACTATAAGGTAATCCATCGATAAAACTCAAATGTTCTATCACCGCTAAAAAGCATTTGGTGTGTGCATAATTTTGCATTATTAGGATGCAGCTGTTTTAAACAGGTTTTATTAAGCCACTACGTTGTTTCCGGTCTTTCTAGGTCATTTGATTTGTAATATATAATGTACATAGTATATACCTATACCATTATATATAACATATGAAATATATAACATATAAAAAAGCAATCGTTTTAATTAAATAATTATAATATAAAAGAGTATACGATCAAGAGAATTTTATAACACGCTTTAAAAGCTTTTAGTAAAAAATATATTGTGGACGAAAAAAAGGTGTTCTTCGTGTTTTTTTTTTGTAAAATAATCAAAAATTAAACACGTTTTATTGAATTATATGAACCTCTGAGTCTTATCCTGAACACTAGACATATGTGGGAAATAAATTTGAAAGAGAATGAGATTAACGTGGACGTGGTAAACAGAAAGAGATGAATTTAAACAAAATTGTTCGATTCAATATTTATAAACAATGCGTACAATTTAAGTTTATGAAAACCTTGAAATTCTTCGTTTAATAATTCACACCATCCCAAATGAAGTTTCACTTCAAAAACTTGCTTTAGAATGTAACGAACAATGAATGAAGGGACCTATATATAGCGTAAATTATTAATTTTGAATTATACGATTAATTGGCTGATGGATAGATGGAGAGTATGAAATAAATAAAAAAGTACTCAAGTTCCTACGTTGTGTGGCCGCCAAGCAAACAACAATCGCATTGCCTTGTCGTGGCTTGGAGAAATGTTTCTTGTTCATAATGCCTTTAGGTGGTACAAGTCTTAATATATTTTTATTTGATACCAAGCAAGTCTCTCACTGACGCAAGCGATGTTGTATTGTATTGAAATTATACCGTTTAGTTTTATATACGTCATAAATTCAGACTTATTTAGCGACTGTACTAATGAGCGATCATACTAAAAGAAAAGTTTTGAAATCTTCAGTTTTCTAGTTTCTTTTTCGATTTCGATTTGTTTGTGAAGAAAGTCCTCAGACTACTTTAAACAAAACTGCAACGTTGTGCACAAATATGACGTGCTTATGACATTTTGAAAAACCATCAAAATTCTTCGTTTTCCTTTGCGGGTTTCTTTGGTTGCCTTTCTTACAGACTGGCGAAATTGCTCAAAGTTTGGAGAGTAAAAAACAACTGAGTCATTTTATAGCACGGTCACATTTAAATTTGCTTTACTTTATAATTTTATTGAAATTGTATTATTAATGTAACAAAAGCTTAATGTAATGGTTAGGTTAGCAAGTGGCGACCGAAGTGACATCCTTTGACAAATGGATGATGAATCCAAGAACAATGCAAAATCTTAGTTCCAATAAGATTTTGCATTGTCCTAAAACTTCTGTGAGGTAATGAAAGTCAAAAATCGAATTCTAAATATTGGTTCCGAAAAAAAAACACTTCTCTTATATGTCTTACATCGTAGCTCGAAGCTCAATCGACAGCTCGTATAGATGAAGAGACAAAACTAGCTACAATTTATTTTTATTTACAGGTAAAGTTAACTCCCTGTTCGGTTTAGCAGAAGCTATGATGCCACTGGTGTATGGACCTCTGTACTCGAGAGTCTATATGGCAACGCTGAACGTCCTGCCCGGGGCGGTGTTTTTACTCGGTGCAGCTATGACGGTCCCGGCTGTTGCTATTTTTGGGTAAGTGCAACCCAAACACTAACCAAATACTTACGATTAGGAGATTTGTAGGAAAGTGACTATCAGATGTACATACAAAAGCTCTATACATATCTCAAAATATATCAGCTTTCTTCAGTTCTTTAGCTTTGACCAGATAGATAGCTGTATCTGTGTGTGTAGTCTGTGGTGTAGCTACACCATTTGATTGAAAGTAACTATTGTTCTTTACTCTATCTTATTCAATTGAAATTGCAAAATAATAAACAACATCTAACAACAAAATCTATAGTTAAAAATATAAATATTTTTGCACTGCACAATACATTTCAGTTAAAATATATGTGACTTGTAAAGGCATTGTTTTAGTAGATTACAAATAATTGCAATTCATTTGCATAACTAAATATTCGTAAAAAGTAAGTCCGGACCCGAGTAGAGCAAAACTTTGCAGTCAAAAACTTTTTGATAATTACAAATGTATTTTCAAGGTGACCGAGCGATCAAATCGGGTTGGACAGCATTTCAATAATATTGCATATTTTAAAGTATCAGCTTTAAAATTTGAAAAAAATCAAACGATATTTGTACTTTAATTATGTATTAGCGTGTACCTTATTAAACTAATGAGATGATTTTTGATGATGTTTTGTTATGATATACAACTGTTATACGTACCGGTTTCATTTGGACCAAGCTCAAGTGAGTGACTGGTCATTGCTTTCATTAATGGAGGCAAATTAAATGTGTTTAAATTATTTGAAAATCTTCAGACTCGATCAGTCTTCCGCGAACTGGCAACATAGCAGAATGTTAAGTTAAGAATGTTGAGTGCATTCATATTGAGTTTAGAATAATTTTTCAGGTGGATGTACTTCGAACAAAGGGAAGATAATAAACCTGTAGAAGAAGTGGACAATTTGAACAAGGAAGTTTAGTGATGGACGTTATTGTGGGGTTTGATAGTGTTGTAACAGAAGCTGTCTTATGTTGTATGTGTTAACTTTTAAGAAATATAATAAAATTTTGAAAGCAGTGTTACTATTCAATTTAATCGATAATATAGGACTTTTTGTTTCATTCCATATGTTTAAAAGTGATGTAATAATTTGGGATAAGCGTAGTGAAGTAATAATCAATTACGTGACCCGATGCGTTATATATTGATACAAACAAAAGAGATCTTCCTCGCATAAAATCAAACAATAGACCGCTAGTTTTGATTTATCGTCGACAGCTGTCCGACATACTTTACGTTTGCTTCGGACAAATATCGTTTTATCGTGGAAATGTAAATTTAAAAATACAATATCAACCGACAATAATTCGATTTTTTTTAAGATATATACGAATATTATTTTCAAGGGACTCATTAATAAAAATGGATAAAGATAAACCAAAAAACAACGAAGATGCAGCAGAGGAAACGCTAGTTAAATCCACAGATGAAATAGATTTAAAAATAATGTCTCGTAAAGAGAAACTGAAATACATAAGATCAAATATCACGGTGGAACCAATATTGACACTGTTTATGGTGCCCAGTGTACTTTCATTGTTGGCAGCACAAAATCTTTACATTGACAAAGCATGTAGAGTCAACCTGGAATTCGGAGACGAAGTGTGCATGGACTTGCGACTTCGGAAAACAGCAAATCACACGGTCGAGGAGCTAGGGGTGCAAAAACTAATAGCGTCCGTTCAAGCTTGGAGGAGCGTTGTCTACACGATTGTACCAACTGTGTTGATGCTCTTCGTGGGTGCTTGGAGTGATAAAACAGGAAGAAGGAAAATATGTATGCTAATGCCGATATTTGCAGAATTCATGACTTGCATGATTAATTTATTGAACACGTATTTTTTCTATGAAATCTCTGTGGAATGGACTGTGCTATTGGATATTCTTTTCCCATCGCTCACGGGCGGTTGGTACACTATGTTCCTAGGTACTTTTAGTTATTTATGCGACATAACGTCTAAAGAGATGAGGACATTCCGCTTGGGGATTCTCAGTTTGTGTTTAACAATAGGTTTTCCCATTGGTATGGGCTTCAGTGGTGTACTATTAAAATATCTAGGATTCTATGGTGTGTTTAGCATCGCGGGTGGAATACATTTGTTTAATTTTTGCTACCTTTACTTCAATATAGAAGATCACACTTGGCTGGTAAATAAAGATAAGGTGAGTTTTCATACAAATGAAATAATTACTTATTGGTGATTTTCACTAAAACATATTTATTTATTGGTTCTAGAAAATACGCAGTGGATTCATTGGGTTCCTTTTAGAGTTCTTTGATTTCAATAGCCTTAAGGAAACTGTGGGAATCGTGTTTAAGAAGGGAAGGAATAATCGACGGCTACAACTTTGCCTAATCCTCACATGCGTTTGTTTACATTTTGGTCCTGTAATGGGTAAGTTAATAGTTTCTTATTATTACTAGTTCATAAGTCTCTGATTCAAAAGTGGAAATAAAAGGCTTTATGTCTGTCATTGTGGTTTTACTTTGGAGTAAATGTAATTTTGGTAGCTGCGTCGTTGTTCACATATGATATTTTGATATCTTAGTTTACATGTCTTTACAAGTTTTATTTTCTTTCTTATTCTGAGCTATATAGCTTAAAATAAATAATATATTTCACTTTCATATACTGCAACTAATCATTTGAAAGCAACTGAACATACCGCAGTTGAGACCTTATGCCTAAAAATGAATGCAACGATACACTATTACTAGTTAACACTATTTTAGACCATTTAATATTGTTGCATTACCTAGAATGTCAGTCTCAAGGTCGAATTATAGTTTTAAGACCTCGTTGTTTCAAATATTTGCACAAGCTTTCGCTTTTTAAAAGGATATAAATAAAAAAACGTAAAATGAATACGAAGTGCTTAGTAATTTTAAATAGGTATTCAAAACATAAGTCATACAAGATTTTGTTCTAAGAATAATATAAGATATAAATATTATATATATTGAGTCGACAGGATGTGTTGATATAACATTCCATGTTAGAACGATTGACATGACTGCGTACAATAGATCAATTTCAAACTTCTATGTTATTCCTTTCACATTATAAATTAATGCATTAGAGCTATTATCTCAACGAGATATTTACTAAAGAACTGACGGATGATCAACGGGTGACATGTAACTGTTTAAAATATTTCCGGCCAAGAGTGAATAAGTTGTTTCTAAACTAGTGCCATCTTTCGACCACATCGCCACAACATCAGGTGGGATTGAGACTGTTGAGATTTTTGAAAATTTTATTTAGATTTTTTTCGATGGTAATTAGATTGTCAAACCGATATCCATAAAGAGTTCGTTTTATCGAAATAAAATGGAAATCTCATCTTGATATCGACTTTTTGACATAAAAGACCACGCTACCTTCGCGTGTTATGTATTTAATTATTTGTAGTTCGATAAATAAAGTACATATCTGTAGATAATACACAAATTTCTCTGTGTACATTTATTACGACATAATTACTAAATTTGAATCCTACTAGTGAAACATCCTAGAATACTAGTGAAACCATATTAAAGATATTTATGAAGATGCATCTATGCGTCGATTGAATATTGGGGGGGAGGGGAGGATACCCATCAATGAGGTCAAAGTCATCATAATTTTGAATCCTGTTAGACTAGTTTATGTCGTCCTGGCGAATTTTATTGAGATGGTACTGATGTGCTACACCCGACATTATATAATAGGGATATCCATAACATATGTAATATAATATAATATAGGATTATTTAGTGTAGGGATATCAGGTTCTTAAAAACTCCTAAAAATTGACTACAACGAAATCAATAAAACTAAGGAAGCAATGGATTCTTTGTTGGCCTTTTAGGAAGGTAGGAAGTTCACTCTTTTCTTGAATGAGTTTCTAACAAGGAAGTTGTGACTTCTTTACAATAACCCGACAAAATCATCATGGTCATCGTAAAGAATACGATTGTTTTATTCATCATGTCATCACTAATATGCCAATATGAAAATTGTATCTAATTTTAACAGGTTATTTTTAGATTATTATATTTTAGATAGTAGCATAATATTATTTGTTATTTTTAGGTGAATTAAGTATTATGTACATCTTCGTCCGCTACCGCTTCAACTGGGACGAAATAAAGTACAGCATATACTCCACGTACAGTCTCGTCATGCATTTAATTGGTAAGTTCTTTTTTACATTTTCAATTATAATCAAAACCTAATTCAATGTCACAGTCACAGCTATCTTAAGTAGCATGACCTATGCTTAGTTAGATATAGTTTCTAATAACTTAAGAACATTAGGTAAGGATGTATATTTAGGATTCATAAAAAGAGATCATTCGCATCCTCAAGCAAATTTTTAATTTACATTCAACTATTTTAATTGAACTTATATAAGTTATTATATACTTGTACATAAGTTCAAATATTGGATTAATTCAAATCAATTCCACAGAAAAGAATTCGTGTTATATAAAATATAAATTTCATTATTTCATCGAAAATAATCTCCATTATTAATTTGATATATTTTTAGCAATTGAATGTAAACGTTATTTTAATTAAACTGAATTTATACTCAGATCGCAGCACAACCGGCCAGTGGGTATAAAAAGGTGCATTAAAGTCAAATAAAGATACGAAATAAGACGAGTAAAACTTAAGTACTTTTTAAATTAAATGAAAAATGTTTACGTATAAATATTTTGACTTGGAAATAATAAATTAAACAAATTCAACTGTTTTATACATCAGTAAGAAATAATAACAAACAATATGTATGTATGTTACAGTACAGTCACAGTGATACTCTTAATAACAAATAATATCACGATAGGTGCGTGATTACCGTTCACCAATACTCAAGGAATTGTTTTTGGGAGAAGTTGTTCAACAACACTGCTTAAACGACTTTTTCCCAAAACAACTTTTTCAAAAACACACGTTTACAATATAGACTACTAGTCTATATCTTACAAGCGAGAAGGAACACGTGTGTTTTTTATGAAAGAAGGTGGCAAACTAGCAAGCGGTATACCCGATATCAAGTGACCGCTATTCATACGAATCTGCAATAAACTAATTGTTAGTTGTAATGGATACTAACTGTAATGGATAGATGAGGGGATTAACAGGAAAAAGGATACGTCCTTCTCCTTTCCATTCCGTTCCCTCAATCTCCCCTTCATCAAATCCCCTTCCGCTTCCCATGTTTTCCTTATATGAAAGTGATGGGAAAGTGAAGTCTTATGTCTGGGTTAATTTGATGTAAACTATGTGTTTATGAATCTTTTAATGTTGCACTTTTAAAATTTATTCAGTCAATATGTTATTATATCTTTCAGGTACTGTCTTCTCGATAAGTATTTTCAGCAAGAAAATGCAAGCGCACGATTCTGTGCTGGGGATCATTTCTGCCTCTAGTAAGATCGCTGGGGCACTAGTTCTAACTTTTGCTGTTAAGGACTATCAAGCTTACTTGTGTAAGTGTTAATGTATTAGCATAGTGTAGAAGCCTTATTTTCATAAAAAAATAATTGATGTGACAAATCACTTAATAGATGGTACAGGATCCGGCATAGTGAATTTATTTGTAATTTACCCTCATATGTTATTTGATCAGGACTTAGATAACACGTACACGTGAGACTCAAGCTTGATTTGACTATATAAATCTATAGTATAATCTATATTAACTTGACTCCTAGAATCACCAACGGTGAGTTATGCAAGGGTTGAACCTAATTTGGTTTGTATTTAACAGTGTTGGCCCCAGACTAAGCTCGGCAACCCACGTGATCGATCAATGTATTATTTAACATATAATCTAGGTCCTGATCAAATAACAGATGATGACCTTAATAAATCCATCCCTTATCTCGGATGTCTACTTCCTTAGTTAAATCGGTGCATTCGTTCAACAGCTGCGGCGCTCTTTAGTGTTTTCAAAAAACAAATTACATTACAGGTCCATTAGTGGAAGTGTTGAATGGGACTGCAGCTATAGCTTTGAGATCACTGTCATCAAAGCTTGTCTCCTATCAAGAATTAGGTAATATTTCATCACTATTCTTAATATATTTCACATATATATTTTTTATTGAGTGCAGACCATACTAATTTAATTTCAATTAACTTTCGATGCATTTTCGTCAACAAAGGATTTTTTCCATGATATGTTTGAAATTATATAAATAGTTTAATATTTATTCAAGTCAATCCAGTCGCGATCTAAAGCTATTATCGTAATACAGTAAGGTCAATTTATAACAGCACACGAATAAAGGTCCGAAATGCGGTATAGGTCTCCCACCTGCTTGTTGTCGTCCTTCAAATATTTGGCTATATTTATAAGGCCTTACTCTGATCTGTTTTTTTTTTATTGGTTTCCTATAATTACCAATTCTTGTTATATAAATAATATAGTATGCGTCACAGATTTAATACAGAATGTAAGCACCTCAAAATTGCAAAACAACTATACAGTTATCTATGTATTTCTTTATCGTGAATCAAATGAATATAGTTACCATGTTATGCTTTCAGGTAAATTGAATTCTTTATTCGGTATGGTTGAAACTATCATGCCTTTGATCTACGCACCAATATATACCAAGGTCTATGTGGCATCGCTTCACACACTACCTGGAACTGTCTTCTTATTAAGCATTGCATCTACAATACCCGTGCTAGTAATATTCAGGTACGATTTTTTTGGATTATTATCCAACTTTTACTATAATTGACATTCTCTTCAGTATTTTGGAACGTAGCTCTCGATATTGAACTATCGAGATTCTGTAGATTAATTTCTACGTATGAGAATGAATACCACCGCGATGATTATTAAAAAGCAAAAGGGTAAAATTTTGTGATTATCGCAATTAATCATAACATTAAAGTGATAGGATCTAATGTAGATAATCTAATCTCACCTTAAATCTCGAGTGGACTAGTGTAAATACGGTGGCGTAATCGCTTAAATATCTTACCAGATCTCAAAATTAATATTTAAGATGTTTTGATGAACATCGTGTAATTTTTGGTAAATTAGAAATAAATTAAAATCGCATTGTTACTGTTAATTAACGTATATATTAGTCTTTAATCTTTACATGGAACATCATTGTCTCGATGCAGTTTGTTTC
Organism: Papilio glaucus; assembly: GCA_000931545.1. Taxonomy (NCBI): domain Eukaryota; kingdom Metazoa; phylum Arthropoda; class Insecta; order Lepidoptera; family Papilionidae; genus Papilio; species Papilio glaucus. The sequence continues at coordinate 27,417 of JWHW01043819.1, forward strand.
GACTAAGTAACTTTAAAGTTAGTTCTTCGTATATCTTATTTGAGAATTTAAACTCTTATAACAGTTAATTGTCCTTAAGGGTATGTTTATTAAATATAGTCTTCAGTAATGAAAGTTTCTTTTCAAATCTAGTTGGTTTTATCATGAACATCGAAAGAGCGTGAAGGAAAAAGAAATGCAGATATTAACAAAGCCTGACGAATCCGATGATACGAACGAAAACGATGCGATGCTTGAGAAGAAATCTCAAGTCGAATGTAAGTATGAAAGAAACTGAAGAGTTTATTTAAATATATTTGTTTTAAAATAACACATAAGTTGGCTCATTACCAAATATATAAGGTTCTCCAATGATGGCCATCTCTTGGTAAAATTAATTGGCAGTCCGGACCTTATAGCTTGTAGTAGATGATTTGATGTGCTAAATACGAATGAGATAAATGAAGATGACGTAGAATAATGAACGATAAATAAGATTTAAATTTAACTGTTTTATGGTAAAGACTAATGCATGCAACCTCATCTGATGTTAAGGGAGTGCTGTTGCGAGTAAAGATTGTCACTGGCGTAAAATCGTGTCGCGATACAAGCTTTCTCTCTCTATCATTCTCTCTGAAAAAAATTGAGATGACAATGTTTTATGTTAATGTTTTGTAAACTCACGGTAAGATTGTTGGACAGTTGACAACATCAACTTATGTCAACTCTACAACTGTGAAATTATCCGTTAATTTATTATTTAGGAGGAGAGTAAATAAGAAAAAGAATGGAGGAGGACCATAGCAAGGGTATGGGCAATGTAATGGATATTTTAAAAATATCAATAGAGGCAAGTCAGTACAATCGAGAATGAATGTTGTTCGTGATATGAATGGGGACCTTCTGAATGATGAAGTAGCAATTCTGAAGAGATGGAAGGGATATTATGAAAGTTAGTTTGAATGCGAGGAGGCATCTGTATCTAACACGGCAAATACTCATGAAGAACAAACTTTATGCTAAAGTACTAATTGAAAGAGTCATGAAAGAAACAGAAAAAAAATGTGGGATGTGCAAGCAGGTTTTAGGAAAGGAATGGGTTGCATGGATCAGATCTTTTCTTTACAGATGATCACAGAAAAGTTTCTGGCTGTAAACCAAAAAAAAATTTTGCGCCTTCGTAGACTTAGAAAAGGCCTATGATAAAGTTAAAAGAGATGATCTGTGATATGATTTATTTATTTATCACTTGCTTATTTTTTTTAGGTCTTCTTCATGAAGTTAAAGCAACAGGACACTTAAACGGTTCAAAAAATAGTAACCTGTCCAGCGAGAACATTAAAGTGCAAAAATAATTGGAAAATTCTTTACTGTTTACTCTTAATAGTTATTTTTTATGCTTAAATGTAAAGGTTATATGTTATTAATATCATCTAAAGAAGTTCCTTTCATCATTAATTTGCAACCATATTGGCGGTAAGCTCATTACCTTATTAAATATTAAATAAATAAAATTATATAGTTCTTAATTTTTAGAAAATCGATTGGTACACACTCTCCGTGATCTTAAAGTCAGTCTATCATACGCAGGTTTTCTGACAGAATTATTGTTTTGATTTAATTTATTAATTATTTACTTCAATATGAATAATTGAAAATAATAATAATAATAAATCATTTAGATGCAGAACTTTTATGTAACTAAGATAACAGAGGTAGCAATCTCTTCTTAGATCTATGACATATAACCACGTATGAATATAACCCCACCATAATTAAACCTGTTTATCAATAATTATTATATTAGTTTTCTTATTTTATAATTTAGATAATTAGACCATTTCGCTAGGTTTGTTTTAAGATTATTTTAATGGACCAAATTAAAAGATGAGCTTGTTTTGTTAAAAAATATGGAACCTATTACAAACATACAAATCTTCGATGTTTATAATACATATTTGTATAGATAACTTTAATATTATAGTATGAGACAAATTTAAAATTACTTACTAGTAGTGTATCTATTATCAACCGCCGAAGAGAAGTCCGTCCGACATACAAAAAAGTCGGACCTCAGAAAGAAGCCATTTGACTCTTCGTTTATTCTGATTATTGCAAAGCATTGGCACAAGTCTCTAGTGTCAGTGATTCCACCCGATTCAGACGTACCTTCGAGAGAAGAATGAACCTGTGCGTACCGTACCACTTTTCCACCACATCGTCATTAGATTTTGGTCAAGCTTTTTTTCATTCATTGTAATACTCAAAGTATATAACAAGAAATAAACGCTATTACACTAAACCTCAAATAAAACTATTAAGACATTATTAACTAAATAATTAATTCAATAATACGGCCTTACTCACGTTCGCGAACTCACACCGAAGAAGGACTTCCGACAGGTCCATGAGTACCAACATCGAAGTACGCGAAAGGTAATAAAGCCGTTTTATTTAATTAATTATTTAGTTAAAATTCAAATATGTTGTAGATATGTATAGATGGAAAGAATAATAGAGATGTTATACATATCTATATATAGATGGATACGATATAAAGATGGAAATATATCACGAAGTTATTTAATTAAGGTTAGCCTGGTGGTACAACACTATTTGTTTTAGTCCATTGCTTTCTCTTCACTATTGTGACAAGTTTTTAATGACCGTAACAAACAATGTATTGTGATTATTTCGTTGTTCCTTATAGAAAATAGTCTAACAGTAAACATATAAAACTAGCAAGGTTTTTTATTATATTTTTAAGTTAAAAACCGAAAAAACTTTATTATCAACGAAGCAAATACAATTGTTTTTTTTTTATTTATTTTAAGTGACGCTACTTGATGAACCCTTTTGACCTTACTTATACGATACTCTGTATTTTTTACGAGGCGTAAAATAGAGCAGGAAAAACAACGATTTAATTTATATGAGAACAGCTGAGACCCACTATTTCACCCACCGTGCAACTTAATTTAAATCCAGCCTAAGCTGAACCCCATTTAATATCATTGATCATATTGATCTGAGGTCAACTTACATTAGATATAATTATTTCCATGCAAACTTTTGTTCCCTACTTTAGATTCTCAGGGATTCATGTAAATAAATATTTCGTTAGAACTCGCCTACGTAATAACCAACATCTCTGTACAAAATTTTAAGTCTCTAACCTCAGTAGTTTTTTTGTAGTAGATGGTGGCAAATGAGCAAGCGGTTCACCCGATATCAAGTCACCGCTCCCCATAAGCATCTGCAACAAGTTAATGAGTTGTAGAAGAAAGGATACCTTTCCTATCCATCCAATCCTCCGTCAAATCCTCTTACCCTTCCTACTCTTGTCTAATAAGGATAGAAGAGGAAGAGGATTATTAAGCCTCCTGCACCTCACGCGTCAGACGTGTCACGTGTGAAGTCGTGGTATTTCACCGGTTTCAAAACTTGTTGTTGCGGACTCTACCACTCAGCTTGTGGTATCAGTCAGTGAGTTTCCAATTTCATTTTACCCTAACTTATAGATTTTAAAAACCTCATAAAGCATTTAAGTTACAGTGAAGCATGTGTAAGAAGTAGCGATTATAATAGCCAAGTAAATATTGTTATACCAATATTGTTAATTTCTGTCCTTAACTTTTATACGGTATTTTTTATAACCTCCAAAATGTCATATTGTGTACCAATGTACAACGATTACTTCATTCCTTTGAATATTCAACACTTTATCGTTGTTTCCTGTAATGGAGCCAAATAGAGTAGACAAAGTGATCAATATTATTTAATTAAATTACATTCAAATAAAAAAGGCGTGTACTGTCAAAATTGGTGGCTACAACTTTAATGCACCGCAATCAATCCCATTCAATAAACGATACTCCGCCAATCAAATCGAATTGGATTCCGTGTTCAATATTTGCCTCCCTTCAGATCATACACTGAAGTTTTATTTTTTAACCAAGTTTAAGTTATCAAGTACAGATAATTGACATTATGTTGAGTAGACTTCAGGTTAAATGGAATATGAAGAAGCAAGCACGTTCTACCTTTAAGGTTGCAAAACATAGCTTCTACTTATAATACATAAGTAGAGGCAGTTTATTGCACTAGTAATTCTCAGCGGCTTCGCCTGTCAATAATTATATATATATATATATCCGATCGATAACAAACTTCACGGGATCATCCGCTAGACCAGTCTGAATATTTCCTTAAAATTGTATCTAAATCGATCTATTCGTTTTGGAGCTTTTTTTAAATGTAACTTAAACTTCAATCTGGTACAGTGATGTCTTCACCTACCTATATACTTTAAATATCCAAAACAAAAACAAAAGACAGTTTATATCGGACAATTCAACAAATAACTAGAAAATAATCAGAAAACATAATATAGAACCAATTTTGCGTAAAGTTATCCTTCAAACTATGAACCTTGACTTGTTATGATGGGATGACTATTTTTATAATACAGATAAACACGACTATTTAAATTTTCTCTCACTTCGATTATAACATAAATCAACTACAACAAAAGGCCTATAATTAAAAGATATAAAATTGAAAACTCAAGACTTGTTATACAAAATACACGAACAAAGACCGGAAGATAAAATTATACTAAGATTATTAAACCCAAAATACATATTTCATTAACAAAATCCCATAAATTAGAAAACGAGAGACATCACGCTGCGACTAAATATCTGCCTTCACTCGGTAATTTAATTCTTGGGCCACATCAGTGGCGCCCATTTTAATTACCAACGTTTAATGAATAAGCGAAAATTACCTTTTGTTTGATTCTAAAACCCTTTATGCGTTGTAGCTTAACGTAATAAGCTTTATAATTTTAAACATAACTTTGTAGCTTGAGTGACACAGGCCTTAAACAGCAAAATGTCATCCTTTTTCATAATGTAGTTTTATTAAAAGCATTCTTAGACCGCCCATAGCCTAATGGTTAACCATGCACAACATGGTCGTGGGATTCGAATCCACCATTCGACTATTGTCGTGAACCAACCTAGTTTAAGCTTGGTTGGGAATGGTTAAAAGATTACTAATATAATGATTTCGATAATCTACTCATATTTCACATACATGCCCGAGAAGGGTTGACGTCAGGCAGGCGGCCGGCCGTACAAAACTGTAGCCTAAACCTATTACAGTACGGACTACTGTCGTACTGGTGACATAAAAACTGTAGTTATTTTAGCTAACATGAAAGTTCTGAGTACATTATCCCTAAAACACGACGGTAGGCGGTAAGCAAGGCCATATGTACTAGTTAATACCTTCACTACACTACACTCCTTTACTACTTTTGTAAGAATTATGCTACAAAATAATTTTAAGCATGTTAATTGTTTGTTCGCGCTTAAAAGCCAGTATTTATATTGAGTTTTCTCGGTGGTCACTGAATGAGGTAATCTACACAAATAAAGGAGTGAAGAATCTTTTCATTAATTGCTTAGTATGATAATTTTACAACAGTTTTTCGAAACAAAGTCAGTAAGGTCTAAATTCTGTATTTCTTTCTTCCATAGTACTGAGTTAAAAGCGACAAGCGATTGTGGTATTTATTCATATCAGTTTAAAGTGCATAAAATTAAACTCAATTTACATACGATGGACTTCAGTATGCTACTGAGGATATAAATAAGACTTAAAATTATCCGCAAGTTATTTTCAGTGGCTCTTGTGGTGTTAGCTCGTTGTATGAGATAAAATAAAAATGTTTAAATATAAAAAAAACTTAGATGTAGGTACGTTTTTACTCGTAACATTTGATGTAAATAAATAGAAAATAACTTGTATGTTGTAAAATGTATGTATCTTTAATCTACTGGAGCAGACAGAATTAGCTATTGTGAGCTCTAACCAAATTGTGGAATGGATCTGTGATTAGAGAATTTTAACATTTTACGCAATATAATTGGAGCAGTGGTGACTCAGTGGTTTAGGCCCCGACTTACGTACAGTAGGTCGCGGGTTCGAACCCAGGCAGGCGCTTTACTTTGAGTATTTTATTTCATCACCACTGCTCCAAAAACGGCAAAGAAAAACATCGTGAGGAAAATCGGCATGTAAGTTTAGTTAAACGAAATGATATTACTTACTTAACAGTAATACTCTATATAATAGTACTCTATTTTTAGAGTCGGATTCGCACACGAAGGATTCCCTACGTACGCATTAGCTTGTTGCAGATGTCAATGGGTAGCAATCACTTGATATTGGGTTAACCGCTTGCTCGTTTTCCACCTTCTACTATTAAAAAAAAAACACACACACGCACTGCACACGCCTTACCACAGAACCCTAAAAACGGTTACAGAAAATGTGTACAATACACAACAATTATAAATTATAATTATTGAACATATAATTGATGAGCAAGTTGTTGACGATACTAGTTGTTCGTGCCGGTGTCGATCGGGATTTAATATTGCATTGACTTTTTAATAAATAGATGAAAGGTGCGCTTATTCGAATAGTTGTAGGCAACTGATCAAGATTAAATAAGTTTATTAAATACTAACTGGTATTGTACTGGTACTTTTAAGCAATGCAAAAAATCTCGGGTATTATTTCCGACAGTAATATGTCATCAGGTATAAATGATTTAAAATATGCGCCTGTAGAAAATGTTGCAGCAAATCGTGTTAAACGAACAAACGATTTAGCAAAATTGTGGTCACCCTACCGCATCTGTCTCTTCATTTGGACAAAGCTTTGCAACTAACCAAAGGATTATTTTGCCGTTTTTATACTAAAGCTTGGGTTTTTGCAGACACCGGTTTTAAATTTAATCCTTGTTCGAGAAGAGATTTAATAATATTACGAAAAAAACTAGACATAAATCCCAGACTTGAATTGTAGACTATCAGTTGATAATACAATCATTGTATTTTTAAAAATTCTTGAACTAAGATTTTGTATTAAAATATTGCTTATTGAAACGTCTTTAGATCGACCACGATGTCGTAAAGAAGTTAATAATTACAACTACTTTAAAACTTAGAAGAAGAAATTAACTAAGATATATTATTTTTTATTATATAATGGATATTCATTGTTTCTATTCAATTCGTATATGTCTTATATGCTTTCTTTGATTGCACCTGCCAAAATAAGGTATTCATAATCGCCCAGCTTACAGATACCTTTTTTAATCTGAGGAAATGCCTACGCACATCAACCTTGCGGGGTCAAGCGCAGAGTATATCAGACTCGACTCGAACCTCAGAATGTTACTCTCGCGCATTTCGACGGAGCTACGGGAACGCTCTCGTCTGCGCCAGCCACCGAAGCAGCTCCGTACCTGGGGTGAAAGACCCTCCCCTATTTTCTCCGTGGCCGCAACACCCTTGAACCTGCCACATGAAAGCCATGGGAGCCAGAAAAGCGAGAGTGTTAGAGTTAGAGTGACCGAACTCTACCAGACACTCATCATCATCTTCATCACTCATAGGTTGGTCATTGCAAAGAAATATGAGAAAGATACGAACAGAAATCTTTCTTCTACTTCACTTCTCGTTAAGTTTAATATTGGGAATGAGCGAAAAGCGAAACAATAATCTTTTAAATTTTAATAAACTCCAAAAATAAACATCACAACACGAAGGTCGTGTATTGTCGTAAGAACATCGCACAATTGCAGTAGGACTCATGGTAAGTAAAATGAACCTTATTACAAAGGGATAATGTGTAAGTAAACGTTGCGCCAGTCAAGGACTTTACGGGGCTACTGGGACCATAAATAAGAGTTAAAATTATCCACAAGTTATTTTACTGGCACTTGAAGTCTTAACTCTCTATTACGGATACCATAAACCTTAACGAAAATCTATTTACTCGTAATACTATTTTATTTTATGGTATCATGATCTGAACCTTCGCTCCTCTTTAACACTCTTGACCAGTTTATTTGTAAGTATTTATCTATAAATTTAAGAAGTTTTCTCTACGTAATTTTTACAAATTTCAAGATATCCAATTAATTTGAAAATTAACACACTTTTAAGGAACTGGAGTTCGAACCAGTTTCCAGATAGATTAGACGCATAACCAGTTCAAATGCCGAAAAATAACGCCTGTGAAAAAATGTATTCACTATTATATAGTATTATATACATTTTTTCACAGGCGTTATTTTTACTACACATGTGAGCACTGATTGGACTCATTTATTTACGAAGTTTCCAGCATAAGCTTTAGCAAGTGATATTCGTCGTTGAATCAGAAAAATGAAAAACTATTGGTACAAGTGTAAACTGAGAAATCGAACTTCGGGGTTTTACCACGACTCGCAATCTGATAGTTGAAGCCATTGATGGCCGACGGACTAAAAAGATTAGATAAATAAAGCAATGGCTGAATGAACACTAAATTGATCCTAATTGTCCTTTCCCTTGAAACAGATAGGACATCAAAATTTAAAGGATCCCATTTTTGCCATCAATATTTTTAGCTGACTTCGTCTTTGGAGACCACATTTAACTACCATTAATGAGTATGCAAAAATTGTCTTTTGTTTGATTCTAAAACCCTTTTGAGCAACGCCCGCGCGTGTCTTAATGAGGTTTTCGTATTTTAAATACAGTTTTGAAAATAATTAATGACCTCGCGTGAAAGGAGCTATGTTTAATATCAAACGACCTCCAGTTTCCCTTAAAGATATTTTAATTACGAAGATTATACTTGTAATTTAATATATACTTTAATTTTTGTGTCTAGGCTTGGTAGCCACCAGAGATAGCCATCAGAGTTCGATATCCTTTGCTGGTACAAAGGTAAATCGTCATCATTAACCTGAGTCCAGATTTTTCTTGGCAGTGTCAATTTATTTTTCTCGCATATGTTAACGAAGTTTTGTTTTACATTCAAGTGCATAATGGATTGTCACTTGAATTACACTAGTTGTGGACCGGGCTCCGCTGTGCGTCTTACTTGCTCTGCTCTACTTATCATAGGATCGTGTTTAGTTTTTTTTTCCGAACATATTTATTTATTTAGAATGGCATCTAGCGTTATATCAAAGAAATAGCAGTTAAAAGTTGCATATTTGACAACCGATTCATTATCCAGTCATAAATGGCTAAAAATGGGGTTCTAAAAATAATTTTTTTTATTGCAAATTTACATTTTTATGAATAATACGATAATAAGTAAATTTAAAAATAAATAAAACATATCGAAACAAACTTTCTTCCAAATCATTAAGACCTATTTACAAGAAGAAATATTTACAAGAATTGCTCGCTTGATAATGTAAAGTTTGACAATTTTTTACCTTAATCATTTACATA
>JWHW01043819.1:45111-55419 GCA_000931545.1 Papilio glaucus
TTTATCTGCTGAGTGAGGTTCCGAAAGACCTATTTAAGTCCTCCTCCCTTTTCCGTCCTGTCCTAATAAGGATAGAATGGGAAGAGAAGTAGAGTAAATAGGAAAAAGGAAATATCGTTTTTCTTTTCTATCCCCTCTCCACTGTCCATTAAAGTTAGGCGACGCATCTGCCCCTCATTTGCTCGTTGCGGACGACTATGGGTAGCGGTCACTTAACATCAGGTGACCCGCATGCTTGCCACCTTCTTCCATAAAAAAGTTAAACATATTTATGTCACCGAAAGATTGCGAACTTCGTCAATTCGTCGCTTTATAATCGAACTAGGCGTTTTATTAACTGTCGGGAAATTGTGATCTGAACGAATAGTCTAACAATTTGCTTTGGTAATTATTTTGTTCCTACTTCGATCATATCATAGTTTGTACTGTGAAAAATAATTTTTATTTTCTATTCTATTAAATTTTAGATGTCAGTTTGTACAGTTTATACTAATAATATTTTATTCCATTTGCGAGTACATTAGGAGTAACATTTGCTGCCAACTAATTGCGCAGTTTGTTTTCAAGCATCCGTATTTAACGTGAGCTCTGCGTGCACGATGAAAGCTTCGGTTGGAGCTATTTTGTTTATAAACTTGCCTGTTTATAATTTAAATGTACATACACTCCAACGTTATTTTTACAAGGTATATCTCTATCAATAACTACGTCACATAGCACTCATGACCGTAAGCAACATCTTTTGCAGTCGCAAATTATAACTGTCCTTACATTTGATTATGGCACTACATTGTGATCCAAGATTTTAAATATACTTCTTGGCATACATAAATGCGTACGTCTATTCTTTGATCACGTTGTACATTGTCTGTACCAAGAATATTTTTTTTAAAAAGGCTTAGTTAAATTAGTAAAACAATAAAATCAAACATCACTTAATTACAAGTTCTTTAATTTTTCAGTTTAAATTTTTTCATTGCTCGACAGATTTTCTGCTGCCTTTCGTTTGTCCTTTTGGTGTTCGAAATAAAGCCACCTGAAATTTATAGTATACATACAATATATGCGAATATCTGTACTACTAATATTACTCTAATGAAATACTTTATTGCTAAAAGCATATGTCTATATCTTCAAATAAAACATCTTTTAGCTAAGCATAAATACTACGAAACTAATTCCACCTCAACATATGAACAGCAATTTAGACCTTATTCACAGTCTTGAAAACATCATAACGAACTTGTATTTCTTTTTTCTTTTAATGAAAATAACTGCAAAAGACTAAATTTAATATCTATATAATCTGCTATTTTTTGTATTTTAATATAATTATAAATAATTATATTAAAATACAAAAAATAGCAGATATTCCATTAATGGTCGAAATGTGAAGACTCGAAAACGTCCTAAATAAGACGTCATGTCTTTACATTTACGCAAACACTAACTGTCCTCTTCTTTCTTATTATTTTAATAACGCTATTCTTTTTACACCATTTGACAGGTGTGAATGTTGGTGTCACTTTTAACCGGTGATTTTGTATGAGTATAACAATATTATATTATAAAATATCATTGACTATAAAATGTTTAAATGTCTTTTTGTAATTATTTCTACCAAATTAAGTACATAAATACGGCGTCGAAGGTTTCTTATCATCATATCGCCATATAATAATCTATTTTAGGCCTCAGATAGTCCCAAATCTAAAACTTGAAATTGTCAAAAAATTTGATAGAACCAAATATCGGTACGCAATCTCCATAGCGGTACGAACATGTCCTTCATTTATAATAAAATAAAAAATAAAGTTGTCAATGTTAAATCAATTTAAGAATAAATAAACTCACTCCTATTTTCAATTCTAGTTTCTCATGTTTCACTAAAGATATTTACAAAAATAAGAGTCAATAAAAATAAATCGAAAAACATCTTACCCAAATATACCTATCGCTGGTAGAGTTAATAAAGCACCCAAAAGGAATACCGCCCCGGGGAGAATGTTTAAAGTAGCCATGTACGTTCTAGAATATAAAGGTCCGTACACAATAGGAGTCATTGCCTCAGCTAGTCCGAAAAGCGAATTTACTTTACCTGAAATTAAAAACACACGGATTGAATTGATTTGAAACATATTTTTCTAGACTTTTGTGAAATAAGTTAGTAATGTTTTCATTCTTTGCTGGATATAGGCCACAAATGTGATTTTAGCGGATTCCATTGTTAAAGACTCATATAAAAATTACTGTGTGAATTTAGATTTTATTGGTTTTTACTCTTGAGAACCGTGGTCGTTGCTTAAAAAAATATTAAAAAATTAAATCAAATAAATTATATAGAGAATGAAAGTAATATTTATCTGTGGCTATTAAATAATATAAATAGGGTTCAATAGACTGATGAACTCTAGTTACATCAGGTCCCTTTATTTTTTCGATTATCACTATTTATAATATACTAATATGTCACTCACCGAATTCCTGTCCACTAACTAGTTTTGTGGCTATGGATCTCATTGCAATAAATGATGTGCCATTCAGTATTTCCAAAAGCGGGGCTGTAATAAGAAAAATTAACAGGAAAATTTGATTTATTCGAGAAAGAAAAGCGAAACGATGACTACTAAGCATTAATGAAGAAAAATACCTTTTACGTAAGTAATTTAGATTTTGATGATTACTAAGAATAATAAAGTTATAGCGTTCAACTCTAGTGCGCTGTGCGAAAGTGGTGCTAACCCTTTTAGAGGAGTGATTTATGGAAGAGATTATGTCATGCTTGAGTCTCTCACTATTACTAACAGTGGTAGAGCCCGCAACAACAACGTGTTGCGGGCTCTGGGCACTGTTAGTGTGGCACGAAATGGTGAAATACAACGACCTCACAGAAGACAGGCGTGAAGCAGAAGTATTCTGCGTTTCGTCTCACGGGTGAGGTGCCGGAGGCCTAATTTCAATCCTCTTCCCCTTCCCATCTTTACCTAATAAGGATAGGATGGGAAGGTTAGATGGGGACGGGATATATTGGAAAAAGAATATCTTTTTCCCTGTCTATTAAAGGTAGGAAACGCATCTGCGATTGCGATTTTCTTGATGCTGATGCATAAAGGTAGCGGTATCCAAATCAGAATACCCGCTTGCTAGTTTGCCACCTTATTTCATATTACTAAAGCTATAAATAAAATAATATGATGATCAAGCATGGGAACATTTTAAGATGCCTTTACTCAGTTTTGTAATACTCAAGTATCATGTGACAAGCAGTGAACCTATCACTATAGTCTAAATTACTTATATGTGATCAACAAAAGTTAACACTCACTGTAACTCTTTCTATTAAAAAATAATTGCATTGCGTAATTTATCCAATTGTTGCAGTAACAATCTTATGACATCATAAAAATACTCATTTATACTATTAGGCTAATAAAAACACAGATATAGATCCTTATCATATTATTATTAATAAAGCATGATATCATTTCTTATATTTCATTTATCATTAACAAATGTGTTGATGTTGTGTTAATTTTTTTTATCGTGACATTTTTATTTATTGATTATGACATCATATTCTTAGTAGAAAGTATCCAACTTTCTACTAATAATATTAAGCTAAGGGATCTCCACCGACCACTAACATCCACCACACCAAAAGAGCGACAAGTGCGTTGCCAGATTTAAACGCATAAGTACACTTTATTCTTGAAGAAAGTCGTATCTGTTTGCAAATACCTCTATATAGATAAGCAGAAAACAGTCGTATGTGGTAGAAATTTGCGCGAAAAACATTATTTTGGGATGTTCATCATGATATTGTAAAATTTAAATAATTTATCGTAAAAAAATTCCATAGCGGTGAAAGGAAGCTTCTAAATGATGTTTAAATTAGTAATTTTCAGTAATAATGCAGACATGGTTTTTCCAATAGCAAACAATGTATACCTCGTTTCAGAGTAAGTTGTGATTCTTGTAAACAAATGTTTTTACGTTAGAATTATTTTCGAAAAACAACTTTTTCTCGTATTATCTTATATCATAAAGTATTCATATAACAATTTCACTTCATTTTATCTCGAAAGTATAAAAAGTGTAATGGCCGCCATGTATGCTAAATGACGTTTGTTTGTTTTCAACAATCATATCTTGCTATGAAACAAGGTTATATATGTATTACGTGATGTATACGCAGACGTATTTGCGTAATAGGTACTTTTGTATATCTCCAGCAATACTTTCATAATACTTGTACAGTCTATATATGTCAGCTGTCCACATATATATCCTTTTAGCATTTCTATGTGCACAACATTTCATATCGAACTTTAAGTTACACACACCACGCTTTCGTTCACTACATATATATGGATTTCATTTTGTTAATCTTCAATATTTCGTGTATAGGTTGCCTCGTTTAGATACTATGAGTTTCATTAACTCTCCTCATAAAGGTGATCCCGTTGGAGTTACTAGTCGTCTCAGTCACCAAATATCAAGCAAACCTAGATTTTATTTGCTTTCTAAGAAAGACCCTATGGAGAAAAATACAAATACTCACCCAAATATATTTCTAAATCGTTTCTCGCAAACGCATAGGCGAAGGAAGCCACAATTTTGCTAGTACACGATATTATTCCTAGCAGCGTATCGTCTAATTTTAAATAATTGCTGAATAAACTTATCGAAAACAATGTTCCTGGAAAAAAATAGCTTATTTTTTGACTTCTTGAACATATTTCGACGCATAGTCGTTTCAGATTAATGCTAAAATCATTAGGGTACGTCCACAACTGGCGAATGCGCCGCGAATGTGCAGCTCGCGAGCCGTTCGGGAACCGCGCGGGCACATTCGCCGAATGTGGGCGCACCCTTAGAGAGTACTCAAACCTATTTTAATTAAGATCTATTGTCAAAAGGATTTTGTTTTGAAAAATGATTCTACTCACCAAATAGATTTGTAACGATGCTATACGTCATCCACATGCTGTACTGTATTTCATCCCAATTAAATCTATATCTAGTAAACAGATACAGCACACTAAATTCACCTGAAATAGAAAAGGAGCAATCATTATTAACAAAAAGTAAACCCATTTCAAGCCCCTGATAAAGTGCTTTCTAAAATAAAAGTAAATATCTAGAACGACTCTTAGACTAATTTAAAATCGTAAGTTACTTATAAAATTGACAAATTTATGGTTTTGTTATTTGACCAATTAATAAAGAAAAGAAAGAGAGACAAATACATCAAGATAGTATTAGCTCTTTTAAAAAATGACTTTTAATTCGTTTATAATAATCCATTATACGAACTCTCATGTCATACATACATTATAATTATACCCAAGTAGGGATGGCGTCGGTCAGGCGGCCGGCCGTAAAAACTGTAGCCAAAACCTATACAGTATGGACTACAACTATACTGCGCCGACCCCACATGAGTTGGAAAAGGGTAAGATGATGATGGTAAAAATGACATGTACATACGTTTTAGTAGAGTACATTTACCTGGGCCTTTTTAGGACTTTACCTTTTATTAGTTTAAACCAATATATTTAAGTTTTTTAAGTTTACTACCTTGAGATGGTCCAAACACCACGCATACGACGATAAGAAGAAGACATACGCGCAGTCTTCTGTTGCCAGATCCTTTACGAAATGCTACTTCAAAAGTGTCTACCACTAATTTAGTATCGAAGAATTCGAAAATGAATCCAAAACATCCATGACCTTTCTGGAATAGTCATAATATTGTTAATAATGTCTAAATATCATAGTTGAGAGTCAGAAGACATTTGATTATTTAATGTAAGGACTCTTTTGGGCAGTAGGTGGAACGGTTTCACAATTAAGGTTTAAATACATCATTGAAATTTGTTGTCCAAAATTCAAGACTCGAAAACGTCCCAATTGGTACGCTATTTCTATAGCTTACGTCATATGTTAACATTAACGATTAATAAGTAACTACACAACAACTAACAATAGTTATCTTCTTTTTTATTAGTATTTCAATTACGCTATCCTTTTTAAACTTTTCATGTGTGAATTTTACTGACACTGTATTTGGAACACTTTTGAACAAAGGAAGGAAGGAATAAACAAGAGAGTTCCTCTGTAAAAGAAATGTTAATATTCAGGCTTAATTTTAGTTGCGTAATTTAGTATTGCAAAGAGAAAGTGTGATAAGATTATTTTATTGCTAATATGCGCAAGCGGGCCTATAATGCACAAAAGAGGAGATCAACAGAAAAAAAGATGTTTGCTTTTCCTCTCCATTCCCCCTTCCATCCAATCCTCTTCCCCTTCCCATTATTTCCTTATAAGAAACGAATAGGAAGGAAAAAATGACTAGGATGTGGACTCCTGCACCTCACTCATCAAACGAAACGCAGAAATTCTTCTACTTCACGCCCTTCTTTTGTGAGGTCGTGGTATTTCACCATTTGTCTAGTGGCTGTTGTTATTTCTGCAACTGTTAACAAGGGAAGTAAAGAAGTATGTATGAAGAAAAAATAATTTCGAATTAAATTTATACAAATATGTTGCCATATCTTACCGATTCACATGTTTTCCTTTTGGTATCTTCCAAGTAAAAATATCCGTAAATTAAACTAAATAGATATAACAATGCTGACAACGAAAATATACCATAATAACCAATCCAAGTCAGCAAAAGCCCGCTCAGAGAACTCCCTATTGGGTATCCTAAAGACATGCACAAATTGACAATGCCGACTCTATATGTCCTATCTTCTGTCGTAGTAATGTCACCGATGTAACTAAACACACCTATAAAGTTCGTAAACCAACCACCAGTTATAGCAGGAAAAATAGATTCTGTCAAAGCAGCGGCTTCCACAGGCAATTCATAAAAGAAATAAGTATTGATTATGAATCCAATGCATGTTACAAATTCCCCTACGATTGGCATCAGAATACAGATTTTCCGTCTTCCTGTCTTGTCGCTCCACGCTCCAACAAACAATATTATTAGAACAGGAATCGCTGTTTGTACCACATTTTTCCATGCTTGAACACCGGCGATAAATGTTTGTACTTGTTCTTCGTATTCCGTGTAGTTCTCCGTTTGTCTCAATTTGAGAGCTTCACAAATCTCACTACTGAAATTGAGGTTCACTAGACAAGCTTTCTCAAGATTTAAGTTTTGCGTAGCTATAGATGCTAAAACACTTGGCATTATGTAACATGCCATGATAGGTTCCACAGTTACATTATCTTTAATCAATTTTAATCTTTGGGCAATTGAAAGATTTTCATTTCTTACACTCTTTACATTATTTTCTGCATTATCCAGATCTGCTTTCAAAGGCGATGTTTCTACATATTCATCTTTGATATCATTAGCACTTTTCTTCTCTTTATCCGAATCCATCTTGAATTTATTTTAATATATTTCTGTATGCGATGTACGATCTAAATGCTACTCACATTTCGAATTTGTTGTTCAACTAATGATTTTAGCGACAATCGACAAAGCTGTGCAATTAATGTATTATGAGTATTTGTATTATGATTATTTATAACAGTGTTATTAAATATTTGCTATGAAGTTGGTATTGCGTATTAGTGCCGATAAGAGGTCGTATTCAACGGCATCACGAAGGCTTTGTATGCTACTTTATGTATTACAAAGACTTAAGTTTTGAAACTAGAAGCGAAACAGTGGCACTGTAATCAGGTACAGACCATATCACGTCATCAAATATTTTATCTAATCAGGATATAATATAGTTTGCACTTATTAACAGACTTCAAAAAGGAGGAGGTTATCAAGTCGTGTGTATGTTTTTTTAATGTTTTTTACCTCAGAACTCCGCTCCTGGTGAACCAATTTCGATGATTCTTTTTTTTGTTCTAGAGCTAATGCTTGTCGATTGGTCCCATATTTTCTTAGTCAAGATCCGACCGGTAGTTTTTGATTTATTCTTAATAATGCATAATATGACAACGTTGAATTTAACTGACACCGACTCCAAAAATAAATATGATTAAGAATTGATTCTTATGTTTAATTGCGTAAAATTATTTTATACATTTAAGTGCATTTTTGTTTTTGAATATAATTTTTTTGAAGTCGGTTTTGTTTTTTTTAAAAAGTTTTTTTGTTTTAATGGATAGTAGGCGCCGCGCCGCTATGGTACACATGCAAACGTAAATCTTTATAAAATTACAGAAATAAGAAAGGCGTTTGAGTATTCCCCTAGTACAAGCTTAGGCTTAGTTGGAATAGTTAGTTTAAGCTTACTTTAAAACGTAGGAGTTTTTAAGCATTATAAGTTTGTAAGAAAATTGAGATGATAATTATTAAGATAAAAATTATTCATTAAATAGACCAAACATTAATTTGCTTTATGGCCGATTTCACAGATGAAAATAAAAGGTATTTTTATTAGTTCGACCTAAGCTCGGTTTATGCGTTTAACGGAGTTTATAGCTAAAAATTCTATTTTACCTACATAAATGAAGCGCCGTTAGAGCAGAACTGAGCTTAAATTCTTAACCGCCAAATTTTGGTGTTTAGCTATCTAAGCGCGTGACATTAATTTTCTCATCAGTAATTTTATTCTTATGCTAAGAATTATTTTTTACTTTGATTTTCGCTAAAAACGTGTTTTTTAGTTTTTTTTAAACTATAATTGTAACACAACCAACATTCACACGAGTCACCATTAAACGTCGCTGGTAACCCGGAGCGACTCTAAGTTTCGAGTCGTTCCCACGCGACGCCGATAGATGGCATTGGCGTCGAGTTAGAACGCGCTAAAGAAAGGTTGCCGAAGAAACATGACCACGGAGCGGTGTGATATTCAATTTGTACTTACCGGCCAGGAAGTAACCTACTGCAACCTTTCCACATGAGGATTGGATGGGAACGGGTAGAGGATTGGACTGGGAGGGGGTTAACGGAGAAAAGGAAATATCCTTATTCCTGTCTACGCCCTCTTCTGTCCATTAAAGGTAAGCAACGCATCTGCAACAAATTTGGTTGGAGCGGATGTCTATGGGTAGCGTTCATTTAGCATCAGATGATCCGCTTACTCGTTTGCCACCTTATTCCATAAAAAAACCTTGTTGAGACATTTTAGTGTCAGTGGAATTATATATTCATTGCTGACTCAGTGTGTCCAAAGTGGGGTACGTTGGGACACACTGGCCAAATTTTGAGCGCAATTATATATTGCAACACGCATTGAATAAATGAATACATGTACTTGGGTTTGTTTTCGTCTTCGTTCCCGCCACAGCGTTATACAATTTATTTTTCGCTTTTTAGTTTCGATTTGCTTTAAAACAACTTTCTTGTTAACAACTAATAAATTTGCAAGTAGCGACATCTAGTATGTCAAGTTATCGTAAAGTTGTTCCTAATTATGTATGGGCCTAATATATGTCGCTAGCGTCAACTAAAAACAAAGGAAACGAAAAGAAGCTTAAGAATCCTGGCGAATCTAATAAGTACAATCAGATATTTTGATCGAATTATTGCATTGTCATGGGTCTTCGACGAGTACCCCAAGTTTAATTCAAATCTGATCGTTCAAAGATTGTTTAAAGGTGAAACTAATGTATGGATGAAAAAAAGATCCATATTTTCTCTTAAAAGGAGGTTAAAATTCTCTGGAAAGGCAATAGTTGTTTTGTCTCTATTTTCTAATTATTTGACACTGCCGCCTAGAAAAACAAACACAGAAGAAATGCTTCAGAAATTGTTGATATATATTAAGAGCTTAAAATAGTTTGTTGATCTGATGTCTCGACTTGCTATCAGGTCATAAAATGTATTTCTTGTTAACTATTTACAAGTTTAGTCGTTTTATCTAATACGCAGGGATCTGTAGTTGTGCAAGAGATAAAAAAAGACAATGTTCAATTTAAAACATATAAAGCTGCAGGCAATTACTAGTCTTTGATATTTTTATATCATAATAACTTATTTTTCGAAAGATTTGTCATGAGCTCAGTATTATTTCGATTAAGGTAGATTATTTCACATTGTTTTACGAATAACGACCTTAAGAACGGCACTAGTATGTCGAAAATTGTATAACGAACTTACGATAAATTAGGTAAGGATATGGCGTGTATGTCTTCTATCTAGAAAAGTCGATATGTATATATAGAAATCGATAAAATATCTGGTCCTCCTATATCAACTGCATGGAGGGTGAAAAAAATTATAATCAAAGTTCTTATTTTATTTTCTTTGTTCATTTATAATTCGATGACCCAGTAGTGGAAAAGTCGGTGTTACATAAGTAAATTCAAAATGTAAAAGGGTTG
>JWHW01043819.1:55895-69950 GCA_000931545.1 Papilio glaucus
AAATAAACACATGTTTGTTAAATACTAGCAACCCGGTCCAGTTTCGCTCTGGTAGACTGATTGTGAAGAAATAATGAAATATAGATGGGTTTTCTATTCGAGAAAGAATTTTTGAAATCGGTTCAATAGTTTACAAACAAATAATCATTTTTTTTATACTATTAGTATAGGTTATCTGAGCTCACAAAAATTTATATTTCAATAGGATAAAGAAAAATATTTTTCTACGTCCAACGCAATCTGGCTGAGATAAAAAAAAAACAGGAATGTCACAAAGATGTCTTCCAAGTAATGTATGCATTAGAACTGAGCAGTTTCACTTTGTCTTTTTCAAACTAATTTTGTTTCAAATTGTTAATGATTCGTTTAGTATACAATTTGCAATTATATGCCTCGTCCGATTATAAACTCACGAGGTTAACAGTTGGACGATAACTTATCCACTTTTGTTGCTTTGCTTTAATGAAGTAGTACACACTTTTCTCCAAAGACGCTTAGTCGTAAAATATCGCCAGAGCTCATATCAAAAAGCTGCGTGCGATAAACTGTAGAATGGCATGTTGGATCTTGAGACATTCTGCTGTTTCGAGGACAGCGGATGAAGCTGTTGTACAGAATACCGGTTTTATATTGAACTATTAGAAAATGAGAAGTAATAATACCGAAAATGTGATTAACAATAATGCTTCAGAAATATTTGATCTGATTTAGTTTAAATTAAACGGTGCAATGAGTGAAACTGCGGGGCACAATTAGTGTCCTACAACATTAATCACCTGATGTCATCATTAGTCACCTGAGGTCATGTATTTATGGCAAAATAAACACTTAAAATATATATTATCTTATTTATTTCGATCATTCATTTATTAGAGTAAAAAATCTTATCTAGTAATTAGTCTAAGCGCTTGATTCGTTTTCAATTCCGTATCCGAACCAAATCGACGAAATATACATATAATATGTCTTTGATAGTTTGTAGAATAACGTTTGGATATAGCCGCATAACCAGGATCGGTTGTATTATTAGATTTGATAAGAAGTGTTCTGAGATGACATTCCTTTCGATGTCTAGCTTGTTGTTAAGTGGATCTTAACTGTAGTGACTGACGTCACTCATACCTTGCCAAAAAGAGAATATGAGATGTGTTTTCATTACTTTTGAATCATATTTTACATTGAGATATTCTCTATGATAATTGATGATCAACTTTTTCTTTCTTTGATATTCTTAACCCCCTCCTGTGTTCATAGAAGAGCCAACTGAAACAAAAGGTTTGTACAATAATACATATTAGTAAAAATTGTACTTCTACAGTTTTATATCATTTCGTTGTTAGTACTATGTGGTTCAAAAAGAAAAATAAATAGTGCTGTGCCAACACTAACAACAAGTACTCGTAAGTACGTATTGTACAGTTGAATTAAAAAAGGAAGATCCAAAAATGTTCAAATTTGTTTTTTATTTGATCGTTGAAGAATTCTCGATTGTCTGCTTTCCTTTAAAATGAAATATTTTTCATTAATGATGTGAATACTTCTTTAGCCGCTTTAGACGATATCTGGTAGGGGAAAATCTCATAAGTTCGCGTCAACAACATCAGCCAGCAACACGCTTTTCTTAAATTTGGAATGTTTGACGACCGTTCCTTACCTGTTTTTCTTGTATTCAAATTTGAATTTTATTGTTCAGATACAAGGGTTGATTTTTGTTGATTATTTATTTATTTTTAAACTATTGTCGCACCTTCACATTTATTAGACAGTCTTTATAACCGTCTGTGTTTTTTATAACTTTAAACTATGAAATAGTAGATTTTGACAATACATACATAAATACGAAGACGGACGGCAACGTCAAGACGGTGCCGAGCAGAAACACAGCGCCCGGAAGTACATCCATAGTCGCGGCGTACGTCTTTGTGTATAGAGGAATGTAGAATATTGGCATTAAGGTTTCAGTCAGGGAGATCAAGGAGTTTATTTTTCCTGTAAGTCAACATTAAAGATATATTATACTGAATTTATTTTAGTGCTAAGGGCGAAAGCTAGCGGCTTAATTTTTAGACGCTTTGTTGGTTATAATAATATGAAGAGAAAAAGAATTTTCATATTTAAGCAAAAAGAAGATTTGTTTGCTGCTAAAATATGAAATAAATGAAACTATTTTGATAATTATTTCACTATTTAAAGCCGGGGTATATTGAAATTCACCCGAGAGGAGGGCCCAAGTAATAAACCTTGTATATTGCAAGATGGAGAAGAGTATTAGTCAAAATGTAAAAGTATAAATACTTATTATTTTATGGTAATAATTTATTGGCTTAATAGGTACATTCACGCAAGATTTAATGATCAATAATCGGAGGTATAGTGATGAATACCTTACAATAGACAATTTTCGATAGTGTTAATAAATTATTTTAGTCATATTTTTTTTTTACTTTTAACTTACCGAATTCATCATCTGCAACCATCTTAGAAAGAAGGGATCGTAGAGCCAAAAATGATGTGCCATTTAATATTTCAACCAAGGGTCCTGAAAGCAATATTAAGTTATATATTCAGTCATTGAGTGAATTGTTTAGGCATAAGAAATTCATACTCTTGTATATTACTTGACCTAAATTATATGTTATAAAATATGTACATTGATAAATCACAAGGTTGCTGAGCTAAATCTGGGGCTAACAATGTTAAATCATAAAAACCAAGTTAGATTGAACTTTTGCGTAACTTCCCGTTGGCGATTCTAGAGGTCAAGTTTATGTTGATGTACAACGGAATGTTAGTGTTAGACCCAGAGTTAGCTCGGCAATGCCCTGATCAAATAATAGATGAGGGGATAAATTTCTTCTAGTAGATACAATAGAAACAAGGGCAATACAAAATCTTGACGATTATATTGTATGTACGATTTGCTCTGTTAAAATACATTTAGTTTATTAATTATTGAGCACAAATCGTTTTTTGATCTTCTTCAACCAAGAAGTCGATTTATAGATGGATCGTTTCGAATATTTCTAGATCGTTAGTTGATATTGATTTCATAATTTAAATATGAAGTTATTGTATAATAATGACTCTTTAAAAATACGTACCGAGGGCAAATATTTTCTGATTAGGTGCAAAACAATAAATAAACGAAGCCATAGTTTTGCTAAGTGTAGATATGATTCCAAGAAGTGAATCGTGCCATCCCAAAAGCTTACTAAATACAGTTAACGAGAAGAGAGTACCTGAAAAGAGAGTTTTTTTTTATATTACACACGACATCAGTACACGATGCCAAGTTATCACAAAACCGCGACAGTACCGAACCCAAAACCTCGGACATTAATTAAAGGACTCCACTATTATTCCTTTGATTAATTGATTTCTGTTACAATTGACGAGTTTACAAATATACAAACCCTACTGTGATCCAAACTTTTATCATTATTTTAATGTGATTTAACTTTAATGGCTCGGTCATGATCATCTAACAAACATCGTTGGAGTCGGCCCATGGAAATGTAGGTACGCGTGTTCAATGTGCAATAAGCGCGGAAGATATCACAGCAGCAACTTGTCCGTCGTTAGACAAATGTTCTTTTTGTAATATTAGTAGTTTTGTTTTCTTGTGAAATATTAAATTTTGTGTATAGTCGGTGTAAACAAGGATCCGTCACCTTAAAGTCGATATTTGCTCGCAACAGGAACACTGACACACACTTGCGATTGACTAGTAGTGTTGATAACTTTGTCATATCAAGGTCTTATAATTTTACATGTCCATGTAATGCTTCAGATTCATAAAGTACTAAGAGTCTACGACTTGATAAAGGAATTGATTAGAAAACTAGTGAAGATTTTTCACATCCCGACTTTATATAGTGCCAAAATAATATCTCCAAAAATAAACCTACAGGTGAAGTTTATCTTCAGTGATAATTCGATAATGATGGTGCCGTAGAAATTGTCTTACCGAGTGAATGTGCTACAAAATTGTATGTTTGGAAAATGCTGAACTTCACTTCGTCCCAATTAAATCTGTACCTTGTTGATATATATAAAATTGATATTTCACCTGTAATCAAAAATGAAATATTATTAAAATATCAGTGACAAGAAGAAACTGCGTGACTGACTGATAAATAAACTCATAGCCCAAACTACAGGGTAGAAATTTCTGTTACTACGTAGGCGAGCACTAAGAAAGGTACTATAAATACATCCCTTAAAGGTCTAATGTGGAGAATGAAAGTTTTTTTGGAGAAATATTTCTAGTCCAATATAAGTTGACCTCAAATATATAAGATATAACAGTGGTAGAGCCCGTAACAACAACATCTGATGCACGGTTGGGCCGGCTCGACCGGTGAAATACCACGGCCTCTCAGAATACAGGCGTGAAGTAGACGAATTTTTTATTGTATTTACAGGGTTTCGCTTGATGATTGAGGTGCCAGAGGCACAAATCTACTTCGCTCCCCCTTCCGCTACCCGTCTTTTCCTAATAAAGAAGAGGATTTGACAGGCGAGGGTGTGGATAGGAAAAGGTTAAATGTTTTTTCCTGTCTATTTCTTCCCCTATCCCCTGATTGTTGCAGATGCCCATGGTTGACGGTCCCTTAAGATCAGGTGATCCGCTCGTTCGTTTGCCACTTGCTTCTATAGCAAAAATATTATCAACTTAGGCTTAGGATCAGCATAAACTGGACAATCCTCCGTTAAATTAAATAGCACGGCGGGTGAAACCACGGGACACAGCTTAATTTTATATTTTTTATGTATACATTAGTTTTTATCTTTATTTTATATCATGAAGTACTCTATGGTTGTTCTTATATTGAAATTCTCACCATACATTGGACCAAACAACATAGCGACCACCGCAAGAAAAATAATGACTCGCGTTCTCCTTTTGTTTTCACCTTCTTTGAACACCGTCTTCACCGTTTCCTTTAAGTTGGACAGATCGAAAAACGTTTTGCAAAAGTAACGAAAACCTTTGCCTTCCTCCTTAAACAAAAATAGGTTAGTCTGTGAGGTTGTCTTTCTACTCATGGGCAAATATTGTCAAAACTATTACCAGAAATACATTTAATTTATTGTTGCTTGAAAAATTTTAATTCGTAATTCAGTCCGTATTATATTCGTCAAGCTTCATCTACGTCAACATAGCTATTTTTTTTATAATCTCATGGAAAATTTCTTCGTGCAAAACAAGCGAGCATATGTTCGTAGATGTACGAAAACATACGAAATCTCGTGACAAGTAGAAAATGCCACCGATACACTTGTATACAAAGTGGGTCGCTCTTTATCTATATAATATGATGATAATAATTAAAACCTATAGGAATTATGATAATAAAATTTTATTGCCTTATGTTTAATGAGATAATAAAACTGGGATTATCTTAATCGTATCGAAAGGTTTTATTTTTTGTTGAAGTCTAGGTGTTCTTGGCCTTTTTTATTTTGAGGAAATTGCGTACAGTAGATCTCTTGCAAGGGCAAGAGGGGATTATTTCGGACTCACACCGATTAAAACCTCACACTGTTCCTCTGGCTCATGTGCATAGGCAGGGCTACGGGAACGCCATCGCACACATTCTCTCCACGCCTGCACCAGCCGCCGAGGCAGCTCAGCGGGCAGAATTTTTATCTCCCGGAACACCGAACGCATACCCAAACCGGTCCGTAGTTATGATGACGGATTTCCCCGAACTCATCATCTGAAGGCCATGGAGCCCCCATGGCCTTCAGGTGAGAAAAGCGAGAGATTCCGACTACTTATCCCCCGACAGCGGATCTGCTCTTCGGTCCCGCCGCCGACCACAAATGACTGCAAAAAGGTAAGGTTAACGGCCGCATTCCCCGCAAATAAGCGGGGTCGCACGTTGATGCGATATAATAGAGGTTTAATAGAGTGGCGCACCGCAATACCATCACTTCTCTTCCCCTGCGACTACACCTAGACTACGGAGACGAGGGTTAATTAATCCCCGCAGACAACTAGCTCACTTCTAAGGTGGATTTAATCGAGTCCACCTAGATAGGCCGCCTCTGGCGGGCTGTACACCACGGGCCAGTCCTGGGTTCCCCTTATTTCATCGTTGGTGACCAGCACAAGGATATTAAACCGCACCGACACGATAAGGCGAGAATCTGGTGGGGGAGGTGTTCTTGGCATAATAAAGAGAAGCTTGACTGACACAACTATACACGGTCAGCCGAAACTGCTTTAGCTAACAAAGTAAAATTTTACGAAAAGCTTAATTTTATAATATAAGTGAGCACAAAGAAAGAATTTTTGCGAATTTGATTTTTAAAGGGGTGAAAATTGTTAAATACTGTTGCATTGAAAACATATTTACGTACCTACGTACTAATAAAAATAATGACATTGGGCGGTTTCATATTAACTGCTTAGATAGTAATTAAAAAGGGTTGAATGTTTTATATCATATAATACTACAGACGGTATTGACGCTATATTTATCCTAAATACAGATTAATCGAAATATTAATATATTTTCATGGGACCAATTCTCTTAGGAAATTAAGAAGTTATTTATTTTAAAACGTAACAGATTGTCTTATAATGGAATCTGGCAACAAGTTTAAAGACCTTAAAATATTATTGACATTAAATTAAATTAAAATAGTAACATGTGATATTTACCTTAGTCTGCCCTTTTATATTCGATGTATCCCGCAAGAAGATCAGATTGTAGGTGATATTAATAACGTGTAACACAAACGCTAATCCATAGCAGCCATAATAACCGTAGGTCTTGAGAAAAATCCCACTTATGCCCATGCCTATTGGAAATCCTGCTGTCATACTAAAATTGACTAATCCCATACGAAACGTCCTATTCTCAGATGTAGTAATAGCGCTAATGTATGAAAATGCCACTAGAAACAAAACACACCAACTTCCTGCTAACCCTTCCAATATTCCATCAAACAACACAAAATATTCGAGGCGTATTTCGTGAAAGAAGTACGTATTTATCAAGCCATTGACGCACACAAGAGTTTGTCCTACAAGAGGACACAGTATGAATATTTTTCTGCGTCCAGTACGATCAGACCACGATCCAACGAAAAGCGCAATAACACAAGGAATAGTCGCAGATAGATATGTCTTCCATGCCATAGCCGACGCTATTAATTTCTGTGTCTCTCTCTCAAATTCATTCTGTGACTCTATACTCTGTGCACGAAGAGAATCACATATTTCACTTGTAAAATTAAGATTGACTCGACAAGCTTTCTCAAGATTTAAATTCTGTGTTGTAATCATTACCAAAATAGTCGAAAGTACAAAGAGAAGCACTGTGGGTTCCACTGTTATATTGTTTAAAATATTCATTAAAGAATCTTTGCCCGTTCTTGTTTTATTTGGTTCTGTTTCTTGTGTTTTATCATTTAGAGGATCTTTTTCACTAAACTCTGCTTCATTATTTTCGTTATGAGTATTATTTACATGAGTTTGAGACATGTTTAAATTATTATTTATTTTTCTACGACTTAATGAATGAACACAACAATATTCTATTGAAAATTTCTCAAGACTGTCACTGCAAATGCAATACTCTCTGCGTTGATATAGTTAGTTTGTTTATCAATGTTCGATAAATATACTGGTGGTATAATAACTGGGTAATGAGTAATTTTAATAACAAAATATACGATTATGTTTAATCTTGTCTACGGCTTATCAGTTAATTCTTAGCCTTTGTAATAATATTTGTTCTAACAGAAATCATTTATTTACGTCCGATGGAACTGGTCCGGATGTGTCAATACAATTCCCAAGCACTTGCTAATGCAATTAATTACTTTAGCTTTAACACTTCTTTACTTTTAATAGTGGTAAAGCAGCAACTGTCGCACGAATGTGCCGGCTCGACTGGTGAATACGACAACCGCACAGAAGACAGGCGTCAAGTAGAATTATTTTATGCTTCTGCCTGACCAATTCCAGTCTCTTCGTCTTCTCTTGTCCTCATTTTCTTTTTCTTATTGTTCAAAAAAAGTGGATAACCCATATGGTAGAATATATAAAACCCGCAGAAAGTTAATTGTATCAATAAATTTAAAAATAAAAACCTTATTTAAATTCTAAATTTGATCGAAATCGTTAGAGCCAGTTTTGAATCGAATGCTCATTTAATATTACAAGATATGATGAGTACTTGAAAACAATTATTTATTTTTCTTTAACTTATGATTCATTTTAGATTACAAGATATTGAACGTAGTGCACGTTTTAATGTATTTCTCAATACTTTTATGACGAATTTAATAGGTACAAGTTCGTTGGGAAACTTAGTTTCGAATTGGGCTAATTAATGTCAATGATAGGCAATATTTATCTAACCTTATTGCGTTGAATAAAGGTAAAAGGTTGATTAGATATTTCTTTTTCATCCACGCCCCTAGTTCTGGTGCTTTTTCAAGATTGTTCTAAGCGTTCTATTAAAGACGACTATAGACTTGGTCATTCAATTTAATCCATTGTCATATTCCATGCTTCTTAAATTAACAATTCTCGAGAGAATCTTACAACCAACAGTGCACGTTTACTGGCTGAGTATGATGATACTGAGTTAAATAAGAACAAAAATATATAAATAGTAAGTATGTATATTTGGTAACACAAATGGAGTATCAATATACCATTGTAATACAATTATACTTAAGCTAATTATATTGTAATTAAATGATGAAATTAGTCCAACACTAGAGATGCTACCTATGGATACTATAATATTATATTACAAATTTTCCGCAAATTGTGAACTGAACGAATCATTAGCACTTTGATGCGTAATTTCTCCAGTTTCATTATTTTCTGCATTTTCTATGTTTGGTATTTTGCTTTCGTTATTACCTGGCCTTAGAATCGAAGGTGGAATGATAGGTTACGTTGTACATGATAGTTATATATAAAAATAATATCTTAAAGTGATGTTTATAAGAGAAAAGGTAGGTTTGTTTCATTCGACATGATACGTCAAATTATAAATGATTCATTCAGTTTGTGAGGGGTATCATTTAGTTCGAGAACATTCTTAAAAACATTCTGACGAACTACGAAAAGTATAACGAGAAAACGTTAGCTGAACCCATTAATAGCAGGTAAGTCAACGTTCATGCAAGGAACGTCTACTCGGTCCGCTTGTTCGTATAAATTTTTTTTTTCAGAAAATGATGAAGATGAAATTTAAATTAAGAAGCATTTTCTGAATTCCTGTGTTGTTGTGACATTAAGGAAACGGTGTTAACTTTACTATGTTACGATGATTTCAAGATAAAAATACAATGCGTTATGTTTTCTACTATCTTATACTATTTATAAAGTAACATAAATAACATAATATGTTGCTATTAAAAGCTAACAAATCGTTCTAATTGAATTACATAATATATTAACGACGTTCATTGAACATTTCTCAACAATACAGTGAACCACTTTAAAATAGAAGCCACTTACCATTATAACGACCTTATAATTTATCTAGAATAATCTTATCTACCTGAGTATGCTATAAACTTTTGCTTTTAAATTATATTAATAATTTCGAGTTAGAAGTAATTCTTTGTCAATTTTGCTTGTTACTTAAAAAAATACTTAAAAATAATTTAACCATAGATAAAAAATTCTTTTTTTTGACACAAAATTTAGGAAATTATACGACACTTAAAATTTTTGTTACAATTTTTTGTTCGGTTCTCAACAGTACGCTGAACCCACTTAACAATATATTAATTCTATAACTACGTTTATCTTCTAAATTTACGAAATCTATTTATATCTGATGATTGACCCACAGAGCCTACATGTGGCTCCTACCTCTCTCTGGGTATCTTAAGGAGCCCCATAGTCGCTCAAAGCGCAATGGAGATGCTAAATTTTTGTGGCAATGAGGGAACAATGCTCGTAAAACGGACTGACAGATGGAGCCAAAAGCTTCTTAAATGCCCACCACATATAGTACGGCTCGTGAGCTGACCTTCTATGAGATGTGACGACGATCTGGTGAATTTTGTGGTAATCCACGAGCTGAAGACTAGGAGAATATTTGTGGCGGCGTTAGAGCGATGTCTGCGTACACCGGTGGATGCCTTTTGTTTGATGAAGACGATGATTTATATCTAGCATAATAATATCCGAGAACATGAAGTTGTTTACAATTTTGCTTTTTCAAATTCAGTTTCGATCCTTTTAATGGTTTCCGGTAAATTGTTGCTTATTTGTAATTTTGAATTTTGTTCATCTTTCTTCTCTTCATTTTCTAACGCAGTTTTTCTAGCATTTCTTAACTCTTTTCTATGTTGTAAGTAGAAATATCTGAAGAATAATCCATCAGTTAATTAATCTTATACAGTCCTTTTAATGCACTATGATGAATATTAAACCTTTACGACGATAATAACAAAATTTTACGCATTTGATGCGAATAGTAAATTCTCTAGGTGCTGTGGTAATTATTTTCCTGAATTCGATTGGTTCGAAAACAACAAGAGTAAACAGGTAAAGTACTATGATACGGGAGAGACTGGGGAATTTAATGAAGACGGAAGAGGGAGCCCATTCTACAGGATTGGCAAATTATTATATATGTAAGTAACGCAGTCCTCTGGTGTTGGATGTTCATGAAATCACTTAACATTAGGCAACACGTTGCTCGTGTGCGTCCTCATCCTTGTTTAGTATAAAAATATTGTAGTAGTTGATTTTTTTAAATTTATTAGTTGAAGGAAATAATAAATAAGAGAATAATACGTCCCATTTGTACTTCCATTGTGTTGATATAATACATTCATATGCCATATACATTCACGAAAGCGAAAGAAAGAATTGGCGATATCGTTTTGCTAAATGTATCACAAGCAGATTTGCAGACTTTTTTTATTTCAAAATGAAGCAAACGAGGTCGCGTGTTATAAATGCGATCACCGACGCCTATAAACATCTGCAACACCAGAGGAAATGCAGCCGCGTTGTCGGCCTCAAAATTATAAAACTTGTGTTTCTTAGGACAAATAGAATAACTTTCACATTAAACAATAAATTTGTTTTGTGAGGTGATTAGGTTATCTATAGCTATACAGTAAAATATAAACTTTTTTCCTTAACATTTTTGAAGAATTCTGCGATTTTGCAATAGTTGAAACTAAAATTAAACTCGAATTACATTTTATTTTTGTAAATGACTTTCAGAAAGTTACTGGTTCTCATGCCTTAATAAACTTACGTGAGAATAAACGCGGCGGGAACAATAAAGGCCGCACTAATGAGGAACACTGCCCCGGGTAGCGCGTACAGTGTCTTCATGTATACCCAGGAGTAGAATGGATGGAACACGAGCGAGCCAAGCGTCTCCGTTAAGGAAAACAATGAATTTACTTTAGCTGAAACAAAGAAGTATAATCATATTACTAAATAACAATAGGTTTTATAGCAAACAAATTTAATAACTTTAACTTTATAAACCAAATATACTATTTGTGTATACAAATAAATATTTATACTATATTTTTAAAATATTACGATTGACTGTTTATTTGATACGCATTAACACCTTAAGGACTCAACTAATGATCACGAAATTTATCTACACACTGTCAGGGATACAGCAAAGAACACCTTTTTATCACGAAAGGATCCCTAGGGAAAGAAAACTTTAACCTGACATCGGTTGCCATGGTGATGTTATGGGCTTGTTATGCACCATCGTATTATGTACAGACAATATCAACCATCGACATATTTTAACTATAATTTTAAATTATTTTATGCGGAATCTAATTCCAAAAACTTCCAGTGAAGAAAATGAGAAAGTTATGCGAGCGAAGCCGCGGCGTAATAAGCTGGTATTTATAAAATAAACTATTCCTCGTCTATACTATCGGATGTTAACATGTATTGTTATATTTAATTTATAATGAATATCGTACCAAGCTTAAGAATGTAACGTTATGCTATTGTAAAAGAAAACTAACCATTTATTGTACCTACTACCGTGACCTTAATTATATACGATTAAATAAAATTTTCACATTGTCTCCACTACACTACACTTCCAGTATTTTGATAAACCATAATAAAAAATATTTATATAGTTAATAAACATAAATAAATAAATACGTGCTCACGCCCGTAACTCAGAGGGGTAGGCAGAGATCATGGCTTTCTCTCGCTTCTTCTACACTCATACATCTACGCACACGCGCTCATCGGTTATGGGTGCTCCTTATACCGCACTTTTTAGTAAGCCAGTAATCTGATCGATATAAGTTCTCCTAGGGCGTCCACTAGCAACATATTTTTCTATTTTAATTTATCCAAAACATAAAATAACTTTTCACATTATAATATATTGAATAAACCCTTTGTTCGAAAAATCTAGATAAGGCCCTAAACATTTAGACTTACTCTTTTCCAAAGAAGTAGAAAAATTTAAGAGAAGAACATTTTTGTTTTCTCTAATTTCATACAACTATATAAAAATATACGTACTCGTGACAACTGCCCGTAAAGACTAGCCAAAGTCTAAACAGTACGGACTACGGTCATACAGTCCCGGTCCCACAAAGGTGGGGATTGGGCAGGGCGATGATGATCTACTTACCAGTCTCTTGTTTGTCAACTAACTTCGATATGATTGAACGCAAAGAAGTAAACGTAGTGGCATTCAGTATTTCAGCAACAGGAACTAAAATTAAAATAATTATATGCTTAGAAATGATATGATGTTATGAGTAACTCGACAAAGTTATATAACATTGTTCAGTATCTTAGTATCTTTTCCGTACTTAATCATGGACATAATATAACGCTATATTGATAATATTAACAACCACTCACTGAGGGTCTATCACAGGTGGTTTAATTTGAACTTTCTTGTGCAAACTTCATTACCACAGTTTAAACAATCATACAGTTGAGAAACGCCTTTGATTGCAGGTGAAGTAGGTAGTCGCAAATGTGCCAGGGTTGTCAAAAAAAATATGCCTGAAATGATATTCTAGTAGTTTGCGATTTATACGTCGCGTCGACCCTTAGCGAGTGTGCAAACTAAGCGCGATCGGGGGCCGCGTACCCTGCCTCCCACCTCCCTGCTAGATACCCATTGCCCTATGTGATTGTTAATAGTAAATAGTGCATAAAATGACCGAAGAAATTTATTTGATTATAAATTAAAGATTTTAATGATCACATTTTGCGCCAATAGTCTAATGGTTAAGGGTACGGGCAGCGAAAAATGCTTGTACATGGTCTTGGGTACGAATCTGCCATTAGACTTGTCGTGAGCCATTTCTAACCAAGTTTAAGATTTGTTGAAAATGACCAAAATAAATATTAGTAATATATTTCGGTAACCTACTAATACTTACATTCATGATAGAGGAGAATTAACGTCAGGCTGACGGCGGATAACAATTAAGGCAGAAGGATACAAATCAGGAACTGATTTGTTACAATTTAATTTTCTTCAATTTATTTTTTTACATTTGTTGAATGTTTTATTGCCTATTGCTTTGCTATAATTCTGTCTAATAATCTATATTTTTAATTCTAATTTTGATAAAAGAAGTACTTACTTAAATACATTTCAATATCTGTTTGCACGAATGCTGTCCAAATGGAGCCAAAGAATTTGCTGGTGATCGAGAGCAGGCATAGGAAAGAGTCATCGACTTGCAGCCTCTTGCTTAGGATTGTGATCGAGAACATAGCCCCTGGAGTCACAATAAAATTATTATTATTCGATACATAATGTTATTGAAGACATACAAACTTAAATCTATAACCAAAACACTGGTAGAGCAATTACTACACCAATGGGGCTACTAAATACTACACAATTATAAACCACAGAGTACTCTAGAGGTATTTAATACTTTTGCATTTCGCCTGATTAGTAAGAAGTCAGAGATACTTCCCGTTGTTCCTTTCCCGCTCCCATCACCTCTTCCTTTTTCTTACTTATATGGATTATATCCTTCCAAATAAAGTATCTAAGACCTCAGCGGCCTCCCGATCCG
>JWHW01043840.1:13480-25582 GCA_000931545.1 Papilio glaucus
ACAACGTTCTGTTTTAAGCCATAAGTTTTTCTTACAACGGCATTTTTAATCGCATCTCAACGAATTCCCTCCCATACATTAAAGTGGGGACTAGTACAGCATTGTGTATTGCCAGACGAGCCTTCATAGACACATTCTGACTCCTCACAACTGTACCTATAGCCCCATTCATTTTATTTCCCGCATTCACTCTTCAACATGTCTACCATCTCCACTGAACATACATCTTTAGTAAACACACTATTTTACCTTTTCCACTCTTTGTTAACTAAATAAATTCTTTAACATTTATTTCAATTAATACTGTAGTTATTTGTTCTCTGTGCAACAAACACTTTCGTCTTGTCTACATTTATCTACTCACAATAAAACAACATTATTACGAGTGTTAACAGACTTGTAAAATAAATTCCGTAGCGTACAGTTCGTGTTTTAGTTATTTGCTACCAGCGTAACGCGATTCAAGCCGGACGGTGTTGCCGCACAGAAAAATAAAGTGATTATCGAATTGTTCAAGCGGACAGTATAATTATAACGTTCTTTGTCCCCTGTTCCTCGACATGACACTAATTGGCCGGTGGTATGCAGTAGGGAAACAATCCAAAGTTTTATAGGTCGTTTTAATTTACTTACACATGGCGACCTTCGAACAATGTCTTCATTATCATCATCATTATTATTAAATAATTATATTATTAGTGTTTTCTGATGCCAGTAGTAACAGAGAGAAGAGTTTTAATTTAAATTCACGATCAGGTCTTATCGAACTGCTGTTAGGAACCCTGATTCTCTTCGAAATTCCTTAATATTAGGACAGAAATAGAATATATAATTCACTAAACAAGATTTTTATAATTAACTTTACAACATAGTTAAGTTTTACTTCTGTACGTTTTTTAATGTTTATATAAATTACACGAAAACTGCAAAATTTTATACAAAGCTAACACTGACATCACTTGTACAACAGCACGGCAATACTTGCAGGGGAAGTGCTCACTGCCGAGTGTTAACGTCACGTCAAACTACTTGTGCGATGGCTAGCTTAGTATATTAAAACCTAAGCTCACCCTTGGGACCTATATCCTGACTGATGAGAGAACAATTAGTGTCAAATCAAAGTATCCTATGCACTCGCCATGAAGACGAACTTCTTACGTGCTGGTGTATAAAACTGTTATGAGGTAGACGACCATAAAACCACTTCACAGCTGTTCGTTATCTACAGACACCATTATTATTTAATAGGCAAGCTTCGAATAAACGCGGAGAAGACCGTATATGGTGGAAGGTCCACACTTCACTGTGAAGGTCCGTGTTGCTGATGATGGTAACAAAGATGATGACGCTGAGAGAACACGAAAATCATGGCTACGATAGAAAGATCCAGTTAAAATTTCCGTATCTGATATTAAAACGCAACCAAACATTTTTAATAACACTTAAATGTATGTAAAGTTTGACTTAAAATTAAATGATCTAACTTTGTGTGCGTGCTCTAACTGGAGCAGTATAACTTATTGTAATAACCCCGACTTGTAAGTTATTTAACATGTACATAAGTATCAACTTAATAATGTAAAGCTAACAGAGGCACTACAGAGATTTGCGTTAGATTTAATAATACTAATGAAAATGGTATAGCCGTACACAAAGATTTTTAATGTATATATTTAAATAATTACACCGCGTTGTGAAATTATCTATTCGCAGCGGTATTACCGAACCAATACGACTTACCCTGGATTTCCACTGGTTTAGAACGAAACAAGCTTTCTCTCTGAAAAAACTGTACAATACGTTTTATATGAATATTTTCGACAGTGGAAACCCACGGTAAGGGTCCTTCAAGAAGAGCGTACTCGTAAATACCAGCAACGCATCAGCAGTTACTCTGGAGCTGCGGGTGTTCATGGGCTACGGAGGTCATTTAACATTATGTGCATTTATCTTATAAAAAAAGCTTTTGTAAAGCTAAGCCAACATGATGTCTCCCGATCACTCCCGGTTCACTCCTAACGTATGTAGGATGGAGCAAGTTAGAAAAGGGAATACCTAGTCCTAGCGCTGTCCATCACATTTATTTTTTTACTGTGAAAATATATGCACTCTGGTATCCAACAAAAAATGTATTAAAATATTAACATATGTTGACCACATATTACATCTTATCCTTCTCTTAGAAGGGGCAAGAACGAGATATATAATATATGTATATTATAATAGAACGATTCAATTTATAATTCACTCGATAAAATGTCATCAGCAAGCAGCACCAGGAGCACATTACGACCTCGTCGGGCAGCGCCGCCGCACGCCGCCGCACGCCGCCGCACGCAGCCGCTCGCAGCCGGCACCTAGAGAATTACATTCAAATGAGCCATCGGCCACATTAACTAATCTAGCGCCGCTCCCGATACATTGATTAAGTTGTAAAAACAACGACCCACTTGCATGCGGCGCACTTCATTAGCGCACTAACGCCACCGCGGCTCGCTAATAAAATCCAATGCTAAATCACAACTTGGACTAAACTACCTTATAAAAAGTGGATTAACACAAGTCATTTAGATGTTGTAATAAAATTCATGAACGTTTTGTTTCCACGCATTTGTATACATGTGGATAGGATGAGGACAACGAAGTAAAAAATTTAGATTTAAATAAGTTGCTCTACTAAAATATCTGCAGGAATAACTTAGACGGAAAAGTACTGGATTCCAGATGTGTGTAGAGCTGAAATCTCTTTTAGATACTGGGGTGACTATTTTATAATAAAATAAATAACAAGAGATCAACAGAGATTACCTATATCCAATTGGCACGGACCTGACACACTTCTCTGGTTTCTTCTACATCCATTCAGTTATTTAAGGGCATAATACCACTTTTTTTAAGTATTTCCAATTTCGTTTCATCACAAAAATTCAAAAGCAATAAGTTCTTGTAGTGCGTCCTCTACCGATATGCTACTTACTTAAATTTTCCTCATAACTAGAAGAAAAGTCTTTTCTTATACTTTCTTCATGAATTTAATAATAAATTCTCTTTTAGAATGTTCCCCACTGCAGGGACACAGGCCTCCTTTCTGAGAGACGGAAGGGGCCGTAATCCACCACGCTGGCCTAGTGCGGGTTGGTGAATGTCACATGTCGTGGAATTTGGTGGTTCCAAGAAATGCCGATGTTTTCCTTCACTGTTTTGGAGCAGTGGTGATGAAATATAAATTACACAAAGTAAAACGCCTGCATGGGTTCGAACCCGCGACCTACAGTAAGTAAATCGGGGCCTAAACCACTGAGCCACCACTGCACAATATAATATTTATATTTTATAGAACAATTTACATGAAGATATAATAATCCCTACTTTCGACAGTATTGGGAATGATTCCACCTGGTCTAGCCTCACTCCTAGTGTTGCTAGCCTATCAAACAACAACAAAAGTTTTTTTTTTAATTTGTTTGAGCACCAACAGTTCCGAAAACTTGAGTTAGCAAGCTTTTATTACACTATAATTAAGTTTAAAATCTGTATGATTTAATTTTAGACCTTATAACCAGGGCCGCGCATCGACTCTTATGCAAGTACATTAACGTGTAAATACTTGTTGAACATTATCATGTTATTTAAAATTAATTTAAATAAACACTCACGCCCGTAACCCAGAGGGGTAGGTAGTTACAGGCGTATTGCTTTTTAAATTAATTAAACATTAACAAGACCACTATAGTCGATAAAATAAAGCAAGATTTTTGTTCTTCTAGCTAATTTGAATTTTTTACAACGTGGAAGGTTGTTACGTAGTACTACTGTAGAACGTTTTGTCACCTACATGTTGCACATATAGTAAAAGTTCCTTATTTGCGTTTTCACTATTTGCAGGTCTCAAAATTGTGAATCAATCCCTGTTTTCGCGGCCTAATATCTCTCTATCCTTACATTCCGTCGGTAAAACTGACTTGGAGGAAATACTAAATCTGCATTCCATTAAGAACAGATTTAAACTGCACTGAATGGGTGTCTGACTAGATAAAAATATGAGTGTTCACCGTATGGCAAATATTTCAGCAGTGGTCGACCACGGGACATCATCTATTGCACGCATGTGTAGCTGAGCATCAACTCGAATTGAAATATATATTAAATAAAGAAAATAAGAATAAGTTCTAAGTTTAAGGAACTTAACATTTTTCTTTGAACCTTTGCCTAATGATGAGTATGAATATATGTAGTTTTATTGTTAAATGATCTTATAAAATTTATTTGATATAAAATTCTTTTTATTTCATGATCCTTAGAACTTAACCCTACAGATCTAAACTAATTATCACTCCATATGAGCGGTATATGTACAGGGTTGCGTAACCCCGCGAACAACGAGCTTTTATAGTATTTAATTTCCGAGCACTCGGCTGTTCCAGGCCGATATTATGCGAGCGTGGGTTACTTCTCCGAATTATGTATCCCTACAGGTATCCTCAACATGTTCTTTATAATCCCTACATTATGCGACAATATAAATATAAACTGATTTTTGTATGACATTGTATGTGTGTGTTCATGATATTGGTACCATTACAAAACCGACTTCAAAAAAACTATATTCAAAAACAAGAAATTCACTTGGTTTTCATTCAAAATGGTTATTGTGAGACAACTAGAGAAGATAGATATATGTCATCGCTGACTTTTATTTAGCTTATATAAAGAGCTACAATTATTTCATACATCATTTTAATGTAAGTCCTATAGTTTAGCCTACACCAGCCAAGAAAGTAAAACTCAGCGTTGTCATATTATGCATTATTAAGAATAACTCAAAAACTACCGGTCGGATCTTGACTAAAAAAAACAATCGACAAGCATTAGCTCTCGAACAAAAAAAGAATCATCGAAATCGGTTCACCAGGAGCGGAGTTCTGAGGTAACAAACATAAAAAAACATACCCACGAATTTTTACGGAGGTTATCACCTCCTCCTTTTTGAAGTTGGTTAAAAAGACACTTCCCTTGCATTAACCAAATATTCTACGTAAATATAATAGCTACGTCAAAACGGCAGACGTCAGCCTTAGGTTCTGATGACCGCAAGTACTACGAGACTACTATAATGATGGTAGAAAGTGGCAAACGAGCAAGCGGATCACCTAATGTTAAGTCACCGCCACCCATAGACATCCGCAACAAGCAAATGAGTTGGAGATGTGTTGCCTACCTTTAGTAGACAGAGGATAGAAAAGGAAGGAGGACCGAAATTGGGCCTCCGGCACCCACCGCATCGGTCGAAATGCAAAATACTTGTATTTCACTACATTAGATAGGAATGAATGCATTATAAAATGCCTACACATTTCTTAGATTATTGTTTACACTGACATCGTGAAGGATGCGTGTCGTGTCGCAAGCGAGGCGTCGCCTCCTCCGCTCCTCAGCCTATTGCAGAACAGACGCTGTGTTAATCACCAGGGCGCGGCAAATGTCAGGCTCGATGCTCGCCAGCCGCCAGCCGCCAGCCGCCAGCCGCCAGCCGTCAGCGGACGTGGCCACGCCACATACCACTTTAAAAGTTTCTGATGAACATGTTGTATGATGAAAAATTTTGTAAGATTATTCCGCATATAATAACTTCGGACTATAGATGACATATGTCAGAAAGTTGTTATTGTCTGAACATGAAACATTGTCACGGATGTAAATGAAGGATTTATGTATTATTGTATTAATCTATTGATAGCGGACCCCGTGGCTAACAGTATATACTTTTATTAAAACAATGTTAAGCTCATAGACCTACTTACTTACATTTGAAAATGTAAACTTTCATCACAGCTTATGATATACAACATACATCAATGTAACATATAGATTTGCCGAATTAAATTATACAAATATATACTACTTATATGTCATAGTTGTAATTAAAGGTGTGTTTGGCTTCAATGTGGTGAGCACGGAGCACCATAAAAACTCTATTCAGTGGTGTTGTAGTCACCACATCATAATATGAAAGGTACCCAGTACTCACGCAGACAAATCAGCGGGGACATGACCCGAGTCGGTGGCAAAAAGATGGCGTCTAACATTTAATGTGTTTTAATTAGTTATTAAATATTTAGAGACATATATTTAACCTACATTTTATTGATATTTTAGAGAGTTAAATTGTTAAATTAATTTCATAAACAGTTTATTGCAGTAGTTAAATAAAGAATATATCTGAATGTTTATTTGTTAAAATTTTAAAACATTACAATACAAACTGCAACCAATGAATTCAAAGGGCAGCTCAGTCTGCAGTTCAAAGGGCAAGAGACAAGCCAGAGGGACATATCCTGCAAGGCTGTAGTGTCCTACCCATGAAGTGTATACTAATGTACGCTTGCAACATGAAACCCAAATACATTGATGGTTTTTATAAAACATTAATGTACCTACATGTACGTTATGTATAGACACGAGCGAGATGACTGGCTCAACTTTAAGTAAGCCAATATTTTTTATCGATTGATTAAGTTAGTTGCTAAGAAGTGCCGTCTTAATACATCTAAGTAGGTCTGTTTTAATATATTTGACAAGTAAGGGTTAATCTAAAAAGCGTGAATCGATTTTTAACGGAGACTAGTGACCCGCCCGGGTAGCCGTTTCGGAATCCGTAGGGAACATCGCCTATTATAATAATATACTTAGTCAAAAAACTGAAACAATTATCCCACGGGAATCGTCAATTTTTCCGGGATAAATAAATAAAGCCTATATGCTATTCCAGACTATCTATCTCTGTCCCAAATTTTATCCAGATTCGTTCTGCCGTTTTCTAACAAATATCCATACATCCATACATACAAACTTTCGCATTTATAATATTAGTAGGATTAGGTTCTCGATTCGCTTATGTTTTTTTTATGTTTGTTATCTCAGAACTTGTAAATTAATATAATTATTTCATTATTTTGTGCTACAACACCTTCTGTTTACAGTTTTTTTTATCCCGTTCGAATAAGTGGTTTCAGAGTTATTCAGGATTTTAGCGCAATGAAGTCGAGTTCTGCGTTTTTAATACTTGGTTTTTACATACAACTAGTTGAAAATATTAACATTTTTAAAATTAACATACAACACTATGACATTTAAAAAAAAAGCAAAAAAAAATAGTCTCATCATACAAAATGATGAAACAGATATGTATGAGAGCTGTCGGTTCTCAAAGCACAATAAAAATAAACAATACGAAGAACATTAAGAAATATTCAAGCTCCACATGTTTGATCAGTAGTAGAGCATCTGCAGCACTGCAGGAGCGGCTCGACCGGTGACATACCACGACCTCTCACTTGTCTGACGAGTGAGGTGCCAGAAGGATCATTTCAGTCCTCTTCCTATTCCCACCCTTTCCTAATGAGGATAGGATGGGAAGGGGATGAATAGGAAAAGTAAATAGCACTTTTTCCTGTCTATACCCCTTCTTTGTCTATTACAGGTGGGCAATGCTTCTGGGACTCATTTGCTTGTTGCAGATGTCTATGGGTAGTGGTCATTTAACATGAGGTAGGAGGTAACCTCTTGCTCGTTTGCCACCTACTCCCATGGAAAAAACATTATTTCTATAAGTAGGCAAAGTGTCGTTTTACTGCTTAAGACCCTAAACATCAGATGTACCTAAAAACTACACAGCTTTTTTATCTTATTTATTTAGGAATCTTTAGTTCAACAGATAGGAGAAACAAAGCCGTAGTAAAAGTGCCCTAATGTAACATCCCTACCGCACATTTTAAAATACAACCCAGTAGGTAATTATACTGTTAACTCCGTCTGAAAGGACTCCCGGTCCTTTCTAGGGACAACTGACTTCAGCCCTCCTACTTCTTTTATATTATAGTATTATTTTAATTATGTTATCCGACTACTGTTATATCTACAACGGTTAATTCTCAATGCGCTGTGCTAAGAATTACTTGACATTGCAAAAACAAAGGGCATCGCGTGGCCCGCGGCCAAGTGTCCCATTACCTTAAGCGTAGAATTAAAAGGAACTCATTATTCAATCACTCGCGAGGTATTCTTGAAAGGGACCAAAGGCCTAATAAGTCCGCGGCCGCTCCCCGCCGGGGGGAAAGAATCCAAGACACCGCGGCCCGCGGGCACGTTTAACGGGCGCATGCAAATCACGACTCGATCCAATAGAACCATTTATTTGCTATGTTATGAAGTTAGCTAAGTTATCGGCTAACGACATTACATAGGCACTAGAACACATTAATATATTTTATGAGCTTTATTATCATTTTTTTAATTGTAATTTTTATTAATTAGTAAATGTATTGCTTGGCCACAATCTCAAGTGATATTAAGTGGCAAGGCGGTATAAAAATGGTGCGCATTAATTTAGTATTAGCCTGTTCAGTTTAAACTGGAAGGTAGACTGGATGGTTGGAAAAATTGACGCTGACTACTTTGTTCCTTTTTGATAGTATAACAGATAGTAGAATAAAAATGGAGACTAGTTAAGAAGGAGGAATAAATTACATAATTGAATTTAGTGTTTATTTAATAAAATAAGTCATGAAATATCGAATATAGAGTATATCGTTCTTTGTAGAGGGGAAGTTCTGACCTAGGCATAGACTATAGAAACAGACGTATCATTAAGGATTAGTACAGTTGAGGTAATAACCTCAGAGTATCGAGATTTATGAATCAATAGTTTTTATTTCAAAATTGGTCCCATAAACTGAATCACGATCGGATAAGTGGTCTCAGTTATTCAGGCTTTTCGCGGATCAAAGTCGTTTTTTTATAGTTTTGCTGCGATGAAATGAGTGTTTGTCTTGTATACGAACAGCACCAGATTGTACATCTCTCTAATGTGGGCACTACGTCCTCTTTTCTATCAATAAACTATCAACAATATCGCTTATGGTTTCATATCAATTATGACAGAAACATTCCTGTCGTCCGTTTATTTTATTATATCGTTCATAATCGTAAACTATTTATCATAAACTCACATATAGACTATTATAAGTTCTGCAAAATGAATTTAACAAATGGAATAAAAATATATCATTTAAGATAAATTGTGACTGGGAATGAACTTATTTCTTTGTTCTGTAAGAGTCAGCACTTAAAAATTGACAGCGTTGACGCTCTCTTGTGCCGGAAGCTATCGCTGCGGTCGTTGGTTGGTCAATTATTATAGCATTATATATGTGTTCTATTACTTAAGAGTTAATTGAGATTTAATAATGTTAAAAATGCGATTAACTGTGAGTCAGAGTTCAAGATTTAGTTTAACTAACTAATCCATGAACTTTCTTAATCCAGTGGCTAAGCGTCCGACTTATGAACGGTGGAGGGTTCGTATCCCGAATGAAACTATCAAACTATTATCCAACTTAGGAGGCTTTTAAAAATGATTTCTTTCATCACCAAAAAATAAATCGGTGACTTAAGTCCCGTCCTAGGCACTAACATTTCGTTACCTCTGTCTTTCCTAATAAGGTTTTAGTAGCTACTTATTTTATTTTCACTTAACTACCGGGATCATTTAATAATATTTGCGGCTGGCCTGTGCTAACCTACAGATGTGATGTAATTGTTTAATTATTTATCTTTATTACAAATACCACAATCGTTCTGATCATATAAAAGACGCTCATGAAGTTCTAAAATAACCTATAAAATATATTATACGATAAATATTGTTATTAACAATGTGTTAGCATAATTAATAGTTATTAAATGTTTTAGGACAGTTGTGTGAAGGTGTGTAACTTTAATAATACAAGCGACGTGTTTACGAATATAATTTTTATTAACAATTTCACTTTGACGAGTTTATGTCGATATTTATATTTACAATTTGCTTCAGTTTATACATTTTTACAATTCTCTTGCGAGTACTAAGCCTAGCTAATAAATCTAGACCATTTCTAGTTCATTTTCATACATTCACAGACGAAAATATAGAAATAACATTGAAATGGAAAAAATCACTGCGCACTGCCGCGGCTCTCTGTTCACCTCTGCCGGTATCACATGTCACGTCATAACTCTTTTACATATTATGCCAAATATAAAGAATACAATTTAAAATGGCCGCTGCAATCTGGTTAGTCCGTTTTAGTACGATTATTCCAAACAAAAGTACAATTTGTTTATGCACCGCTGTATTTTTTCATTATGTAGTTGGCGGGAAATTTTGACATTTCGTTTTTTTTTTCGTTTGTGTCTGTGACACTAAAAATTAGTTTAAACAGTATAGAGTATGTAATTTGGACATGACTTTTATTAAATTAATCTGGCTAAGTATAAGGAGAAGTTAATTGCCCTGGCTTACTTATATAACCTTAAAATTACATTTTATTTATATTTAATATATTCATTTAATTTATAAAAGATACTTTAGGTCACTAATACTGTCTTTTTACAATAACTTTATGCCATTTAGCTATATTAATTATTCCTAGTTCATGTTCTCTACAACGGCACAGATAAAACTAAAAAAATTAAAATTTAGTATTTTTTTTTATATAGATAGATAAGGTAACCTCCACTTCTGTTTTAACAGACAAACACAAAATATTTTTATCATATATAAATCAGAAGAGCTTAGCAATTTTTACCATTGTTTAGTAATTGAATATTAACTTTGACATTTAAACCGAATCAAAATCTATTATTTTCAATAAAAGCTTATTACTATGAGATTGTTACCGTTACCTCAAGGTGCAATGCTGGAGTATTCATTTAAGTGCTTCATTATTACTACAATTACTTAGGTAAATATTTTCTATCGTCATCAAAACAAAGCTACAAATTAATACGTCATTTTTTACAAAACAACACAGAAGAAAGTTTTTTTTTATTATGATTAAGTATATGATAAATTCAAACCTTTTATGAGATAATTAAAACGACGGTTCTTGAGACTAATTCGTTTTGTTCTGATATTGTTTAATAAATAGGCCTACAAATTGATGGGTAAGTTATAAAGTGTCGCGCGGATTCAACTGACCACACTG
This sequence comes from Papilio glaucus, assembly GCA_000931545.1. NCBI lineage: Eukaryota > Metazoa > Arthropoda > Insecta > Lepidoptera > Papilionidae > Papilio > Papilio glaucus. Next base: position 24,505 of record JWHW01043840.1, read on the forward strand.
CAGCGGCTCGCGGTTAAACTTAAGTTACATATAATAAATTACTTAGAGAAAAACAGTCAGCATCGCCCCGGAACAAATAACTTAGGACGATCGGCCGCCGCCGCGCTCAGGTACACCGTACGCCGGCCCCGCGCCGGCCCCGCGCCGGCCGTCTAGCGGTAATACGCTACGCTATCTACACCTCGCTAAACAATTTACACAACTAAAGGCTGATATGATAAATAAATTCTTCATTTACTGCTAAAATAGGATATATAGAGTGGTTCTCGACCAGACGCAAGAATATCTTAAGCTTACCTAGGCGTAGTTAAATAAACAAATATAAATTATACACAGGTAATAGCCTAGCCCGCCGCCACCTCGCGGCCACCTCGCGGAGGGATGTTTGCGGAGCTATACTCAATACTATCGTGAGGAGGACTGAGCGAATGTCACTACAGAGTGCAGGGTACGTACCTGATGCGGAGATACGTCGACTTTAATTTCACTTTTCACTCGTAAGATACCCTAACGTGAACTGATTTCCAACGCCCGAACATCACAACGCACCGGCCGCCGGCGGGCTCGTCCGTATTGCAACGTAATCACTGTGTCCCGCGCCCGGCGCCCCGCGCCCAGCGCGCCGCCGCTACTCCTCGTCCACGTTGATCTCGGAGTCGGCCGAGTCCTCGTCGTAGGTGGAGGAGGAGGCGAAGCCGCGGCCCAGCAGCGCCGAGCGGTTCTTGGCGGCGGCGGCGCGGTCGCGCTGGCGCCGGTTCTTGAACCAGTTGCCGACCTGCGTGGGCGTGAGGCCCGTCGCCGCCGCCAGCTCGCGCTTCTTGGTCGGGTTCGGGTAGGGGTCCTGCAGGTACCATTCGCGCAGCAGCGAGCGCGTGCGCTCCTTGAAGCAGTGAGTCTTTTGCTCGCCGTCCCAGATGGTGCGCGGCAGCGGGAACTTCTTGCGGACGCGGTACTTGTCGACGGGCCCGAGCGGCCGGCCGCGCAGCCGCTCCGCCTCCTGGTAGTGCGCCTCCAACCACAGCGCCTGCAGCTTGGCGTGGCTGGACCGCTGGAAGCGATGCCGCTCCAGAATCGAGTA
>JWHW01043840.1:28216-40652 GCA_000931545.1 Papilio glaucus
ACTGTTCATTCTTCGCGCGCGTTGCGAGACTTTACGGCGCAATAGGCCTTTGTTTGGATTGTCTATGGTCGGACGAGAGAGGATAATTCGGTGCTCGACGTCTATGACAAATTGTTGGGCAACATTTTTGTTGTCTGTGGATCGTTGCCGGCGATTGCGGCCGCTGCTGAGTGCCGGCGCTGATTTACGATCGGATAAATTGATACTAATAATTGATGCCCTAATACTTTTAACACCACGTCAAATAATTATATAAACCTTTCAAAGTATATTTACATTATTTATAACTAGAAACGAACCCAATTCCCTGGGACTGTAGTATCGTTTAATCAACCTTACGTTTGATTAGACATTAAACGATCGAACAGCATCGAATTATTCATGTTTGATTCAATATCTACTTTTTAATTAACGAGTTTATTTAGCTAAATATTTTAATTGGTGTAAAACTAAAGTTAATCGGTTTTTGCACTGCACCTACCAGTTACTATGTTTTGAACATATTATGCTAAACAGTTTTTATATAATGGTATGATATAATCCCTATTATTTGCTAAATGAATCAATACCATGTCTAAGAAATGAATTGTTGTCTCCTCGCGAGTGTCATTACACAATTCGGCCGAGAGCTGGCCGACTGCGACGGCAACACGGCTGCCTCCATTATGTGTCGATCAACAAAACAATGGAAGAAATCATAAAGGATTCATTAACATAACCCGCAATCTAAGCGACGCTCGGCTGGAGACGAATGGCGGGATGAAAGCGTCCCGAATGATGACAGAGTCCCGTAACCCTTGCGGCGCGGTTAGTTACCCGCGCCCCAGCGTCCCCGCGCCCCCGACATCGGCCGGTTGAGGTTAATCGGACATGAAATTACCCGGCATGCACTTAAATACATTTCAATAGGACATTACAGACATCAAAGATGCGAGCGGCCAGCCTCGTCCCACGTCGTTCTCGGTTAGGGACGCACGCTGAAGTAGATGGCCCATTTTTTATGGAAGAATGTGACAAATTATCAAGCGGGTCACCTGATATTAAGTGAGCGCTACCCATAGACATCTACATCAAGCTAATGACTTGCAAATGCGTTGCCTACCTTTAATGGACAGAGGAGGGCATACACATATCCATACCCTCACCCGTCAAATCCTCTTCCCTTTCCAATCATTCTGTTACAAAAGGATGGGCACATCACTTATCAGACGAAACGCAAAATACTTCTACTTCACGCCTGTTTTCTGTGAGGTCGTGGTATTTCACCGGTCGAGCCGACACATTCGTGCAACAGATGTTGTTGTTGCGGGCTCTACCACTGTTAATTTCAAAAGGAGAATTTTGAGTTTATGTTGTTTAAACCTAGTAACTTTAAAAAATAATCATCATCACCAAGAAGTGCATCTGTTGGACACCTAAACATAATTTTTAATTTATAGTAATGCAGAATGCTTGTAAATATGCTGCAATCTGCTATGCACAAGAGGTGCTAGCGCACGATAAACTTATGTGTTAAATTGCTAAGCACTTGCCAGTACAGTCGTCGCCACAGCTTTGATTGCCCTCGAGTTGCCAAACGTCGGCCAGCAGCGCGGACCAACATAAGTTATTGATATTCAGATCAGGCGACGGTCGTCTGCACCGACTGCATCCTACTCCCGCTTGCCCCCTCGTCCCTCCCGCCTGCCATTGTGTCCGGGACACCCACAAAGGACCATTCCCCGGGATGACCGCCAACCTTCCGTAGTTACGCGCTGTGCTATCGGCGTTTTTTATCATATGGCGCAAGTTAAAGGAAACAGCGACTAGTGTCATGACATCTGGAATAGCGGATCGCGGTCAAGAAAGTTTTTATTTATACATATTCTTTTCTAATGTTCAAACTTAAAACGATCGAGTTCATTAACAAATTATATAGCACCGGCGTAAGTATCCGTTTATCTGCACACTTCCTGACAGACTAGATAAATAAATGTTTTGGACAAGTAAATCATTAATGTACCAATGTAATTTTTTTTTAATTAATAAACATTATTCTTATATGTAGTTACACTATGCCCCACAAAACCTTGTAACAGGTTTGACTGTGGGAAGATATATGTGCAATTTTAAATGTAACGATAGATAACTTTCCAAATTGAGACATGCAAAAACTGAATAAATAGCGCTCACGCCCTTTACACAGTAAATGTTTGTATGAATATAAACCGAGCCTCCATACCTGCGCCAGTTTACATTAAGGTCGTATCGCTTTTAACTTGGACCGCACACGGGCATGCAATCCTCGGTAGTCCTTTATTCAGCTGCCAGTTTAGTGACAGTTATTTCATGTTTTACACGCGGCCGCGACACCCGGCGCGGATGGGTCGCCGCTCGCCGCTCGTCGCTCGCCGCCGCGGGCGCATTCCTCCTCTGTCAACGTACGCCGTTCACTCGACTAAATCATATGAATATTTGTCGCAAATACTGTTATTTAGTTGCATTTTACGATGTTCCCTTCGCCCACAAAAACTATTTTATATTGACGAATGTTTTGAGTCCAAGAGTTCTATATTTCCATATGATTGTTTACGGCATCTTTGTTTTGTTTTTGCTAATGCGGATTTTTTTAATGACATTTTTCAAAAATCACATAAGATTGTTGTCGGACCTAGTTCCACTGTACAAGTTACCAATATATGGCGATAGGCTCATCCACTGTCTTGTCTATTATATTGGATGACTTGATCTTTCTTCCTACTACACTAGAAATTAATAAAAAATCGTGCTATGCGTATTTTTACAACATATAGCATTTCTAACGCAACAAAATCAACTTACTTTGTAGAAGTATGCGTCGTTGAATGATATATTTTCCATCAATCTTACCGGACGAACAAAGGTAGGTAGGTAAATGAAATATTCTATGTATTTTCAATATGCGAAATATTTTTGCAAAGTATAGTGTTTGATATAATCGAGCGCAAGCATAGGCCTCAGTCCGCGAGGTAGTCCTGCACAAAGGGCTATCTCGGCGGCCGTCGCCGCTCACCGCAGCCTGGCGGCCATCAGCTCAGGCCACCAGCTCGTACGTCACGTCGTGATCAGCGCACGTCAAAGTTTTACTGCCCGCTCGGCCGCTGACACCGCCGGACGGTATTACGTGTCGAACTCGCCTCGCGGCTACACTTTCTATTGCAACGTCATTCAACTGGTATTGCTATCATGTACAGTTTAACCTAAATTAAATTTGCGTCTTTTGTTTTAAAGTTATTATAATAAAGAACAAATTTACTAATAACATTTTTATATAGTGATTAGAAATTTCACAAAATATTCATAATAAAATAAAAAACGACATTATGACATAGCAGTTAAACTAAGACCAACGAATATATGATCTTTCACTGAAATCAGACGATAAAGACTTTTATTCCATCGCGTTTTATTACATCATCATCTCCCTGCCCTTTTTTCACTTAGGGTCGGCACAGTGTGACCGTAGTAAATACTGTATGCATGATTTGGCTACAGTTTCTGCGGCCGGTCTCACGCTAACCCGAAATTATTATAAGTTAATATCATAACTAAATAAATAAATAACTGTTCCAAATTCAAATAAGCATGTTGCTGACGCGTGACGCATGTTGCTTATGTTGTACGAACCTATGCATGCATGTATTTTCGGAGAAGTAGTTGCTGGTAACCTTATTGACGGTTCTTACAGCTTCATCGAATACAGGGCTCGCGATCCGAGTGATAATAAAAATTCTAGGTCCCTAATGTAATCTAGGGGCCTAGTTGCTGGATTGGCCAGCTATCGGTGTAAGTGTTGTGTCTACTCAAGTTGAACGAACGAACGAGTTGTACGAACCTATTAATATAAGAAACCTACTAAGATTTTTCCCCCAAAATTTGTTCAAGGCAACTAAAGAAGTTTTTACTTCAAGAATACGCGTGTGTGTACGTAATGTGCGCACGTAAAAAAGTATGTTTAGCTTAACAAAACGAAAATAAGTAAAATGCACTTCCGTGCACACGCCTAAATAATTCCGATTGTAAGGCGCACATGACACGTTATTACGTGTTTTTTTATTACCTATTGGTCGGCAGGCGTGAGTTGAGGACAAAGCTAGGCGTTGGACTCGCATGAATCAAGCTTTAACTGTGCGGCCGCCGGGATACCTGCGCTTTACGACCTGCCCTCATCAATATCTTGCACAGACTACACAACACAACATGAACTCTATAATTAAACATATCATGCATGTGCCAATTTACAATAACGCGACGAACGCAAGTATATGCCAAAATTAGGATCATTTAAAAAATAAATAAGACGACATTGTCATATTTTATTTATTGACCGCGGGAAACGCCCGCTTTAGACGGCTTCAGTTCTGGGTCCAGGGTTAGGTATCTGGAGGTATGTAATATCTTTGCTAAAGCCTTTAACAATCTCCATGAAAAGTGGTTTGGCAATTGTTATGACCTAACTCTCACGTTTAATGGACTTATCCGACGCGACGATCGACTGGCGTAAAATCATGTCGCGATACAAGCTACCTCCCTATCTTTCTTTCTGAAAAAACTGAGATGACAATATGTTTGATGTTAAAGTTTTCGGCAGTGTAAACCCACGGTAAAATCTAATAGCGAATTACAATATTACGCCTGTAGGCGGTTGAAGGGAAATAGATATTGAAAGCGCCGTCGTTGTGTACCCAGCTTCACGATAACACTCTCATGTAAGATGTAGGAGTGTAATACAGCGAGAGATTAGCGAGCGGCGCCTGCTCGCATTAGCGGTGCATTAGGACGCGCGAACACGGCGCAACACGGCGCGGTAATCCCGGCGCGCGGCTCCACCGCACCACACGATACGTCATATATTTTAATCAATGAAACTTCGGCACGTTCAGTGTGACTTTCTTGCTGTAACAAAGTTTCGAGAATAGCATTCAGAGTAATTAGAATGGTACTGGAGCTATAAATAATGACATAAAGAGAAGAAAAATGTATTAAGCTCCTAATTCCTTCTTGTTTTCGTCGGACGATCTTGAAGTTATTAGGAACATTAAAACGTAACTGACGCTATCGTGGAAACGTTTTGCATTTCTTTTGTGTTTGTTACAATTCTTATTACAGCTCGCCAATGCTTGGCCTCACACAACATACACTACTTCAATCTGTACTCTTTCAGTCTACTCTTATTAATATTTGACTAAAGGACAGTAATATTGTAACAAATTAAATGTTAAAAGAACCCAGTCTAAGCTGAACCCTATTTGATATGATTACTCATATAAATCTCAGGCCTTACATATATTGGATAATAAATATTACTCCAAACAATATAATCCCCTATTTATCAATATTCATGAATTACAAGTCTGTAGGTTCAGTAGTTTGGGCTGTGCCTTAATGTATAGGTCAGTCAGTTTCATCTTTTATCTATACATAAATAAAACAGATTCATGACTCCTGGCCGCTATCAAACTAACCCGGTCTGTAAGGCGCGAAATAAAACATTTACGCTGCGCTAGTGGGCTGTAATATTAACTTTTAATACGGTCCGTAATCTGTGTGCGGCTGGGCTTGGGGCGCGGGGACGTGGCCGCGAGCCTGATTGACGTGTGACAGGCGCGCCGGCTGGCGCAGGGGCGCTGGCAACCCACGGGGGTGACGGGGGATGCTCGGCGATAACTGAAATACTTGTTAATTGAAAACTTTTGATTCTCATGATCGGAAAGAAACAAGTTGCACGATGCTGTTCCTTGACTCTACCATTAACTGTAACTTAAATTTGTATAAGTAAGATCCATGCTATACTTAAGTTATCTTATAACTGAAAAACTACTAGCTTGTCCCCGATGAAAACAGTAGACATCTCAGGTCAGGTCATAGTCCGGACTAGTCGTATGCCAGCGAGGGTCGCGGTCTGCAGATGAGGAGTAAACATCGGCAGTTTCTGCGAAAGGCCAGGGATTTTTTCAACTATTTCTGACTAATATTTCTTGGAATTACTATGATTAACGAAGGGCAATAGACCTTGTTGCCAGTCAATTTACTGATGACAATTCAACTCATGTACAAGTAATTCACGCAGCTCGACGGCGCACAAGTTAGTTGCAAACATATTTTTACAAATTAATCAACTAACAATAGTTCGTGCAGGCCGCATGCATCGCTAGCATTAGCACTTCTAAACTCCGCTTAACTCTATAATGCATTGCAATTGAAATTGAACTTTATGTCTATATCATTTGAAACTATAGTTTTAATTTAAAATTGAACCTATGACATGTACACAGTACAGTCGAAAGACAACCTTGTGTGAATGAAGTACGAGTTATATTACAACATCATTAAACTTGTTTAACTATTACATTACAAACTTATACTCTAACTTAAATATCCTACAATAACTCTTATTACCAAGTGAAAAGGTATATTTTATAGAAATAATTCAATATGAAGTCGCAACGGCTCGTGGTTTGGTTTGAAATGGGGTAGACATAATCGCTTGTGGGAGCTTTCGCGCTAAGCTCATCGGTTTACTAAAATAATGTTTATGTTTACTTAAAGCTTATATTCGACATAGGGCCGCCATTAAAACCATAAACCTGCGGGGTCCGCGTCGCCCCGCGTGCGTTAGCGATCCCTCGCTAATCAGAATTAGTATATCAGTTAAATAAAGAAACCAAATCTTTTTTAATTTCCGTACAACAAATCACTTGAAACACAGCGAGAGATGGTGAACTGATCGCTACGTGACCACAAAATGTCACCAGCCCTACCAAATTCAATCCTGTCGTACGTCTGCAGACTTTTAGATATGTTTTAATATTACTCTTGTGAGTACGCAACATAATTACAGTTTGTTCCATATCGAGATGGAAATTTGGTAAACAAACGTCACTTAACATATATACGAATTTTAGCGTAAAAGGTAAGGCAACCTTTGCTTACGAAGTTTCCATCTTGATTTCGACCTATTGTTTGAAGAATCGAACCCGCAAGCTCTGATGTAGTATTTGTAGCACTGAGCCGAGGGCCGCCTACAAACCGATCCTATTCATCGCAGGTACTCACATCGAGAACAAATCAAGACATGACAGGATTATAAGGCGTTACCGAGAAAGCTTTTAAAGTAATCCCGGTATAGATGTCTCGTCCGGGCGTCGACGCGGATAATACCCGGCGATAGAGTCGTCCGGCCGAGCCGGGCATAATGAGCCTGTCGCGCGCGGTAAGCCTCACTACTTGTCACATGCACACTGATCAGACATTGGATTACTGCGAAGGTCTATTGACACACTTCTTTGTTGCGACCACTGGTTTTTACCTGGTGCAAGCTACAGGATACAAGCTGTAAACAATGGAGATTGCTTTACATACATATATAGTAAACTATGTATGTATGTCTAAGTAAGTGCTTATAAGAATATAATTTTTTAAAGTGGGTAATCATGCTAATAATTTAATACAAATTAGGCTACAATGTTCTAAAACATGCGTATTACAAGTTATTAATTATAGTGTAGTCGAGTACCGCTTACGCTCATGACTTGTGGCACGCGTTGTCCCAGCTGGGCATAGGCGCGTATCCCGGCGTCACCCGCCCTACGGTTGACAAGCTCGTCCGGACATTACCCGAGCACGGTCCGATGCCTCTGCAATCGCACTCCGTCCTTTATTATACTGACTACTCCGCGTCACAGGTAACTTGTAGTGAGGAAATCACACAATCACTTCACACCGGCGTTACTTTAATCCCACTGGTTACTATAGTAACTGTGTAATTTATCAAGCTAATTAGCCAATTACTACACGAGATGATCTCCGTGGTACTAAATTACCAGGTTGGGGAACAAGTTCCTTCGCATTTAATATGAAAACTCAAGACATTTGTTTTTTCAAAGTTTATTTACAATTTATTACAATACTGTTATATATTAAATGACTTTTTGTCATCTCGAAGGTAGCGACGGTGCTGTAGAAATTTTGGAACTTCTGAGCAAAAAAACCGCGACGAGTAGTTTCGGCAGTCCTGTCTTGATGTTAACCTGGCACTACCTAAAGAATTCTAACTAGACTGCAATAGGTGGAGATATGAAGATGCAAGGCTTCAAAAACGGTTCGGTTTTATTACGTCCGAATAAAGAATCGCCAATGAGTTCAGGTTCAATCCAGTGAACTAGTGCGATACACAAACATCGAGCTTTCTTCTGTACCCAGCTTTTTTGAAATGGGTCGAAACTGTTTTGTGTTCAATTCCCAGTTCTTTAGCTATGTCTTAACTACTGATATGCCGATCAAACTCCACTTTTTCTAAAATTTTATCCTTTTTATCCATTATATGCATCTCGGATATCAAAATACCCGGATTAAAAACCCTTAAATTAATTTGCACTTTTCTTACTAACGCTGCATTAGATACCAATTTACACGTCATATTTTTTTGCTTGATTGCTTTTGTAAAATTTTATAATGTATCAAATTTCTTCATTAGACTCACTCATTTTAATAAAAAGAAAAACAAATGAAAAATAGCTGGACTGAACAGTGGTAGAGACCGCAACAACAATATCTGTTGTACGAATGGGTCGCCAGGCCGGGGCCGGAGGCCAAATTTCAGTCCTCTTCCACCCTTTTCTCATAAGGATAGGATTGGAAGGGGAGGGGTTAACGGGGAACAGGAAATATCCTTATTTCTGTCTATGCGCTCCTCTGTCCATTAAAGGTAGGCATATTATCTGCAACATATCTGCTTGTTGCGGATGTCTATGGGTAGCGCTCACTTAACATCAGGTGATCCGCTTGCTCGTTTACAAAAAAAAACTTTAAATCTAATACGTACTTCGGAGGTTCTATGCTCGTGTATCGAAACAAGTTCACCTCATCCGTCATCAAGTTTCCGCTGTCTGTCGGCAATAGCCAACATTAATTTCATCAAAGATTAAGAAAAAAAAATTAAAACCCAAGGTGGTTCACCTTTCATATTATATATCAACTACCTTTGCTTCCTCGCACGATATTTTTTGCCGACAAACAAATCATTTTATAAACTGATCCAATTGAATTATTTAATTAAATGGTTAATTAAATGAACATAGAGTGAGAACCGAGCGGCCGCGGCCCGCCGGGGCCCGCCGGCCGGCTCGGGTTACGATGTGGGCTAGCGCGGTTATTCCGGACAATTAGCCGCCATTACGATGACGGTTCCGGACGCGACCGCACTAATCCGGATCCGGTTACTTAATCATATTAATAAATTATAATTCAAATGTCAATTAAACTTTCATAATAACATCTTAAAATGAAAACAGCGCTCATTATGTAAGCCGTTGCATTTGGAGTCAAGCGAACAATTTCACGGATTTCTTTGTGAAAATTCGCCCCCAAATTTTATCTCTTGTATGGTGATGTGTCCGGTATTCGGAGGAGTTGCAATTGTGTACAGTGAATACAGTTCAAATCGTTGTTCAATACAACTACATTTGGATAATTTGTATTGGCTGACATTAAAAACATTATAACTAATTTCAAAAAAGAGGTTAGGTTAGCAAAAGGCTAACATGGATAACAGGATAACGTGAGGAGTTTTAGATATGAATGTAGAGGGATATGTCGGTAGAGGTAGGCCTAAGAAAAGATGGATGGATTGCGTGAAAGGTGATATGATTAAGTAGAGAGTGACAACTGAAATGACGGATGATAGATCCAGTCGAAGTAGAAAACATGGCTTTCCGACATAACATAAAGTGGGACAAGGGCAGGGAGATGAACTAATTTCAATGAAGAATAAAATGAAACTATATCTTGATTTTACAACTATTCACGTTTCAGAGCTCTGTGATCAATAAAATTAAGTTCAAAATCATTTTAACTACATTTCGTATATTCAAAATCCCGTCTAACTGACCGAGCCGCGACATTAGTCGCACAACACAACTTACTCTACTAACTACTAAAAATAACAAACTTGAACAAAAACATCGCATAATATAATAATGCCGAACATTCAACCTAAAATATACAAATATTAAATCAGCAAATGACATAAGCGACAATCTCAATTACTGTAACGNNNCCGCCAGCCCTGTCGACATGAATACATTACATTGCTACATAATTACGACTCGCACAATGGGTGTCGGCACAATGGCTCGCACGTCGCCGAGATGTCGCGCCGACCGTGACTTAGTGGGGCGCGTCAGTTCCGGTGCGCCACCAAAATGGCCGATTTTTTTGTTGACAGTTGTTTATGTAACTGTTCGTGAATAGAAATGTCGTTTGAGGAACTACAATTTTAGGAGTAATTTAAAATAATTGAATTAGAACCTAGGAAATTTTAAAGAGGAAGAAGAATGGGACAAAATAGAACAGACCTTAAACCTTTTATACCCCGCTTCTGAAAAGCGAACGGGTGCTCTTTGCAAACTGCTGGCATAGGATCTTTAATCAGGATATCTTTCTTCACCCACACCTCGCTTTTCTTAGATCTTTGGATGAGCTGCAGTAATTCATATTTTGCGTTCTTCTTTATGTGGCCGAAACTTTATTTTCTTTCTCGTCTTTCCAACTCTCTTTTCTTTTTCGTGTACAACCCTGCATACACATTAACAGTAAAGAAATTCTAATACCTGAATCGCAATCATCACAAGCTGCTGTATGTTGTAATATTCCAATATTGGTGGTAAATGTAGAAGAATACATACTTTCTTTATTACTTTTGTACAAAAATAACATTTTATGTTAAGCCCCTTTTTACACGGACACCCGATCGGCTATTGTAACTGGCAACTCTGGCGGGGAGAAGTCACGTTACAATAATGACATCGCACCGGGGTCCGCTCCCCGCGGGCACCCCGGGGGCCGCAGGGGACATATGCAACTGCTAATAAATTAAATTATCAAAATGGTCGTTCGCAATCCTTATGTACGGGGGCGCGGTAATGTGTTCAGCTTCAATTGTACTCAGCAATGCGTTGTTCTGACATGGGCATTCGGTTCGGTTACCGTGACGTCATCTGGCCGAACTCGTCCTGATTGACTTGTCACTTGGCTAACGTGTGAGTCAGCCACGGTCGCCAGTTACCTCATTATCAAATACTCCAACGATGCCAATGTTTAAGCAACTATAATTTCCATTTTCACTCATTAGACGAAATGCAGAATATTTCTACTTCATCCCTCTCTTCTTTGAGGTCGTGGTATTTCACCGGTCGAGCCGACACATTCGTGCAACAGATATAGTTGTTCCTGGAACTACCACTGTTGTAGTAGTAAATATAAAAATATCCCTTGTCAATTTCTAATTGTATCCATGAATTTAGACCATTTTTATTAAAAGATTTAAAATAGCGAAGATCTCAAACAGCCGTGATCGTATGTCTAGCAATAATCAAACGGGACGGCGGCATTATTGACGGATCAACGCGAGCCCGAGTGTCGAGTTTCATGGCTCAGAGCCCGTAGCGACTGACGTACCGCTAATATCACAATAGCACCGAGATCACAATTATACGGAGCCGAATCTTTGACTTGACCGACCGATGTAATGCAAAAGTTATCACAATCCTACAACCTCGTGAACGAGGGTACAAAATCTGTGTAGAATTAATACAAGCGACGAAGTTAAAGAACGAGGAGCTTTACATTGCGCAAAATAAGGTGGTATAAATCATGAAAATATTTTATTCTTCATGGATATGTCCATGTACACTGATATAATTATAAGGCAATATACCCATACAATGAATATCTTTGCTATGCTCGATACAAAGACGAATATCTCAGCTTTCTTTAATTTCATAATCTTATATCGCTTTGTACCGGCATCCATTAGCACATTTTAACATACGGACCGATATACAAAATAACTTTAGATTGATGTAATAGAGAGGAAACATAATCTCTACATTTTCGAAAGCTAAAGTTATACTTACTTTATGCTTTGTTTTCATGTCTCTGTACGTAGTAATCAATGTAAAAGCGTACGTTACTAAACCACCAATGTATGCTTGTCAAAGTGTTAATCACTAGTTACTATTGACCCGGGCTGCAGCCAGTAATACAGCATGTTCAGCGCTGCGTAACGCGCAGATAGTGTTATAGTGCGCTGTAAATTATGACATGCTGTATACAACTTCCGCCTAGTGTATTACTGATCTATATCCGACTTTATTACATCATTTTAACAATTGTAAATGTCCGTGGATCTAATTGAAAATGTGTAATTACATGTATAGACGTAATACATTAGAGAATAATCGATTTTCTACTAAAACTTGTAATGTAGGTAACTAGTGGCCGACCGAAACTTTGTCAGGCATGTTACAAAACTATTGTCAACTGAAATTTGGCTTATTTTATACACTTATACACATAGTTAAAACGTGTCAAGTGAATTAATAGTATATTACCGCTATAAAATAAATAAATAATTAAC
>JWHW01043867.1:2435-45152 GCA_000931545.1 Papilio glaucus
GTCCCTAGTCAACTACTGCTACGACTTGCGTTTCCACCGACCGACAGTTGAACAGATTAAGGTATTACTTTAACTTTACATGTCTATATATGTTAGTTTATTTTATTCATACTGTAATATTAAACATAATCTTCACCAATTACATACTTCTATACCTTGTTTCACAACAAGATATAATTTTTGTAAACAAGCAAACGTCAATTACCATAGATGGCGGCCATTACACGGAAATGTTGTAAGGTTAATGGAAATCGTAAGATAAAGTGAAGTGAAATTGTATAATATTGTTGGTTAATGTAAGGTAAGGTCATTTTAAGGTAAACACACACGTTTACGTTACTTAATAATATTTTTTACAAAATAATTGCTGTGAAACAAGGTATAGAAAAAAGTATGCAATTGATGAAGATTATGTTGAACATTACATAGTATGAATAAAATAAACTAACATATATATAGACATGTAAAATCTGTTCATCTGTATTATTATAAATATTTTAAAGAAAATTACGAGCACGAAGGTGTCAGATTTGACATATTTACGGTTTCCTTGAAGGTGAAGCGCAGGAAGCTAATATTTGTGTATACAAAAAACTACTAACAAATACATTAATTAAAGTAAAATTAAACATTCAAGTTTTACTTTTATAAAAGACAAGTAAGCGATCACTACATACATTATGATATTGCTTCATAGTCAGCGATGATGTCGACGTGTTTCAAAGAGCACATCAAGATTCCGGGGGACGCGCTGGCGCAGCTAATAGTCGCCGCGGGACAGGACGTGCGACAGACGCTGCACCTGCTGTCGATCTGGGCTGCGGATCCTAACCTTGCTGATCCCGAGCGACTCAGGAATGAAGCTAAGAAGATCAAGAAGGACGTTAAATTGGTAAGATATTTGGTTAGAATAGCGGAGCTCTTTATATATGAAATCTAGTCTATCTTCTAAGCTAAGTTAAACTAATAAAATTTATTTATTAATAGGAGACACAGAGAAACAAAAGTAAAAATAAAATGTTAAGTACTGATGTTATTTTAGGGAGCTTACTGAGAACAATTTAGAGAGAAGTTATTCACTTTAGTAAAGAGATAGTATAGCAGGCATAGAGATATAGTAATTTTTATACATACAACACAAACATATATTTTGAACACATTCTTTTTTGAAGGGCCCTTGGGAAGCGGTGAGGAAAGTGTTCACAGAGTTCGAGCACAAGAACATGAGTATAAACGAGAGATCGGACCTCTTCTTCTATGACTATAGCCTTGCCCCGCTCTTCGTACAGGAAAACTATCTGCAAGTCACTCCCAACTGTCCCAAGTAAGAAACAATTCCATTAATTTATTATTTATTGCAATTTTATCAATAAGTCACGGTGAACTTCTATAAGAAGCATAGAACCTTGATAAACACAACCTAATATCGTCACACCCAACTTACAACATGTATTCGATGTATAAAATTTCTTGGTCGATTAAAATGAATTTGAAACCAATAGGGACAAGTTATTGGAAAGGTTGAGCATGGCCGCCGACAGCATCAGCTTGGGTGACTTGGTAGAGGCCAGGATAAGGGGGAGTCAGGCTTGGAGTATGCTCCCCACGCAGGTATGCTAAACTAATTTATTTTTTTAGTTTAATGAATATGTAAATATATTATAATAACAACATTACACTGCGCTTTGTTCAGGCGATGTTCAGCTCAGTGATCCCGGGCCACGCGATGGCAGGCCGCGTGGCTGGACAAATCCAGTTCCCCGGCTGGCTAGGCAAGCAGTCGCGAGCCGGCAAGCTGCAGCGTCTCGGACAGGAGATACACGCGCACACCAGGCTCAGGTGACACACCGACATTCACCAAGCACTTGCACACCATACGCATTATGTAGTTAACCGAAACACGGTCAGCCGTCCGGTTGAATATTTTTATTCGTACTACGATGCGCTCGAGTCGCTCGTGTAGCGGCCCCACTACGACCAACTGGACGATCGCAATACGTACTACGCGAATCGTGTTAGTTTGCGCCGTTGAGGCTAGCCTATTACTCAGTTAGCCGCAGTGGTAATTGCAACCCGCTTTCAGTCATTCCTTTGACAAGTCGGGTACCATAGGTCTTATGCCTCTCCTCTTTCGATCCCCACTTTCTCTTCTTCTTACACGCTTAAAGGTAAATGATGACCTCTCTTTAAGCATTATCGGATGGATAGGTCATATAAGAACTGGTGAGCCGTTGGCCACATTCCGCTATAAAGAAAACCTTTTTGTTAATTTATAAAACTTTTAGCACGTCAGGTTCGAAATCTTCGATATTCCTGGACTACGCCACCCACTTACGTGACGCCGTGGTTAATCCCCTGCTGAAAGACAAATCGGACGGCATCGAACAGTCTCTGGGCATATTGGAGTCTTACCATCTGCTGAGAGAGGACTTGGATTCCCTAATCGAATTATCATTGTGGCCCGGACAACGTAATCCTATGATATTGATTGATTCTAAGGTGAGTTCTTGGTTTTTGTTCTTCATATTTTTTGTTATGATAATTAGTAGAGTGTGGTGTGGTCGTGTATAGTGAGTTTGTGCTTGTTAATTGTACAATTTAGTTCATACGATCAATGTGTATGCACGTCCGCGCTTGCGCAACGCGTTCTGCATTAAACGTCACACTAGTTTTTGGTATATATGGCTCGTATAATCAAATTTTTAATTGCCAAAAACACGTACCAATTACATATATCATTTTTTTATGTAATTAGAATTTAAAATAATATATTCCACACGAATAAGGCTCTTTGATGATATTTTGTAAACTAACTTAACTCATTCTATTACAGGTGAAAGCTGCGATGACGCGTTTATACAACAAGCGCGCGAGTGCGCTGCCGTACGCGCCGGGCGGCATACGGCGCGCGCGCGGCGGGGACCACGACGAGCAAGACGCGGCGGACATTGACCAAGACGAGGTCGATGAAGAGGAACACCAAGAAGATAGCGATCCAGAGAACGACGCACTGATCAAGGTAATCTACAACAAGCTAATGAGTTGCAGATGTGTTGCCTACCTTTAATGGATCCCCTCTCCCGTCAAATCCTTTACCCCTTTCCATCCTTACCACATTAGAAAAGGATAGGAAAAACTAGGATTAGGCCTCCCGAACCTCATTCATCAGACGATACGCAGAATACTTCTACTTCACGCCTGTCTTCTGTGAGGTCGTGGTATTTCACCGGTCTAGCCGGCCCATTCGTGCAACAGATATTGTTGTTGCAGACTCTATCACTGTTGAATGATTTGAATTGATGACTGCATATTAAAAGAATGAATGAAGAAAAATAAACAAGGAATAAAAAGATTCGGGTATGAACTTCAATCCGTAGTATTCGCGTAAATATAAGATATCTTTAAGGGAAATAATTATTAATACAAAATGCACTAATTTTCCTTTTGTTTTACAGAAGAAAAAAGTTAATGCTAAAGCAACTTCTAACAAAGATAAACCGAGTACAAGCAAGGAGAAGAAAAAAAAGAAATAACGAATTGTTTACAAACAACAAAACGGTGTGATGATTTGGGAGTACCCTCCCCGCCTCTCTGCCGTATTCTCACACAGCTACTTTGAGCTCAGTTGGTAGGACCGATTTGTGGGAATTGTGTAGATTGATGGTATTTATATTATTTTCATATAATAATAACTGCACCTAGCATGCGTTGTAATGCCGCGTAAAGAAAAAGAAGTGTTTGCAAAAAGTTATGCAACATATTCTGTTTATTAAAGTCTCTTCCAATATTTCAAAATAATATTGTGTAAAGTTGCATTAAACAATACATTTTTACATACATATAGAATTTAATTATTTAAGCGGGATATTACTACCGAAATATCTGTGCATAAGATTGCGGTTGCCTTTTCAAATTTGGTTGATAGAAATAAAACATTTCATTATATCAAACAATAAATATTCAACAACCATTAATTATTATCGTATATTTTTTTTATTTAACCGTAGGGCAAAAGAATATAACGGGGAGGTGTTGCCAACGAGTTATACTTAAATTGAAAAGGTACAAATAAAAATCAACAGTATTGTACTCCTTATTTTTAGGTTTGTAAATCATGATTTATAGTTACGTTCTTAGAAAAGTGGCGGCCTCCGGCCTGACGCCAACCCTCCTCGAAATTATAATATATAATAATATCAAAGCAATTTTAATTATCAACTTTAATTTGGTTTCGGTTTGTTACTTTTAATTTCCAGGTTCTTTTTTTAAATAGTTCAATATTTTTTAACATTCATGGTTTTGTAAAAAAATTAATCATGAGTATTTTTATCATCGGAAATGTTGTATTGTGATTTTTAAACAGACTAAAACAATCTTCATATAGCTTGCTTCATATTTATTAACACATATTTAATATAATATGAGGGTATTTTGTTTGTAATAGAGGTGTGAACAGCTACTAAGAGTTGTCTTTTTAATGGTTTTAAGATCTAAAGGGATCATTGATGTGCGTAAAGAAGATCCTGTTAATTTTTTTAAAATCAACATTGGCTATGTGGAACATTTTGCCCGTATTATAATTGTTTATATAACGAACACTGTATTTGTTTAATTATGTTTAAGAAATAAATAAGTTTGTTAATATAGTTTTCATTCCGACTAAGTTGTTGTGAGATTGTGTTCTAAATATTATGAATGTTTTATTGTGGTACAAATATAAACAATTACAATTAAAACATTATTTTATTTTCGTGCTATTAGCATAACAAAATTACATATTAAACTTTTATGAACAAGAAGGAACTACTAATTTTCGGAGATGTCGTTGCTGGTAACCTTATTGACGGTTCTTACAGCTTCATCTGATACAGGGCTCGCGATCCGAGTGACCTTGAGCTAATAGTAAAAAAAATTCCAGGTCCCTAATGTAATCTAGGGGCCTAGTTGCTGGATTTAGCAGCTATCGGTCTGGGACAAGAAGGAACATTACCATTAAGAATGTTTAAAAATTTTATAACTATCAAAGACTAATAAATGACTGATAAAAATTTAATAACCAAGAATGCTGCGTGACTTAAAAAAATCGGAGATGAACATTATTTTATGAACAAAACAGGCTGGGCGCAAACGAGCCTGTGAATAACATATATTTTATTTGCTCAACTGGAAACACATTGATTGATTACACAATGTAATTATGTATATGAATAATTACACAATCTATATAAAGAAATATTACTTATTTGAATACATTCACTATTGCATATTCAAACAAGTAATAATTATCTCCTGAGTGTTTTGCCCTAGATAAAGTTCCTCACTCTTAACATTTATCTTGACTACAAGGCATTGGCATAATACCAAAAAAGAAGAAATAACTATGGCATGCTTATTTACTTATAAATCCACGGCTGGTGCGTATTTGGATCACTCCAGCAAGCCCAACTCCCCTTTTTACTTAGGTGTAAATAATACAGAAAAATGTTTCTCATATTAAATTGTGTCTTACAAATATTTACAAAGTATTTCCAATATTCTGTCTATTTTCTTAAAATTTTCCAACCAGATGGGATCGTCCAGCATTATAGCTGTATTCAATTATATATCAAACAGTAAATCCAGCTAATCAAATGTTATATTATTAATAATTTAAATTACAATATTTATCTTACCACTATTTAAAATTTTATTGTTACTAACAGATATGGATGTAAAATGTTTTATTTTTAATTAATTAAAAAAAATATTCCAGTAAACATCAGCAAAGTATTGCTATTCTGCAAAAAATGCAATTTGATTTCACATTTGCAATATTTCATTCAAATAATCTTGCTGTAAAGAGACTCCTTGGTTTACCTAATTAATACAAACTTTTATCTAAATTTGCACTGGGTAAAGAAATAAAATCACGAATAAATAAAACATCCAATCTATAACCAACTTTATTACATAATTTCCACTAATTTATCATTTATATAAAGTTTATTTTCAATCCTTTCGAATCTTCGCCACTCTCGGATCGTCGGGTCTCATAATTAAATATACCTGTTTGTATCTTTTGTTATCTCCATCTCTCTTATTGTAATTATAAACACCTACAACTCCTAAGCAAATGCCAACGATGGCGAGACCTGAAGAAGCCATTATTTCTGGAATTTCATGCCACCCTTGTTGAAAAAGTTGGCCGATTGTTCTTCGTGTAGCCGGAGCAGCCATTACTGGTTATCCAGTATACGTGAATATATATGCAACCGAACGTTTTGTTAAGCAATTGAGATTTTCTTTTCGTTCAATTTCGTTAATAAGTTACAAATTTTCTTAACACTTCCACTTCCAATTGACACCGACTGACAGTGACACTGATTTTTTTAAAGATTTTATGGCCTGGTAACAAGACCTTTAAGCCAAGTCTTATTTTCGGCTCAAGTCCTTCTAATACATGTATTTTCACTGTTCATTGATTTCATTTAAATCGCACCCACGGTATATTTACTTTAGCCGTTCTTTAAACAAAAAAAATCGTATATTTTTACACGCGATAGCGCGATAGTAGTAAAACTTTATATTCTAGTTTTTATGTAAGATAATGAGATGAATGCACTGTGGAAGTGGTGAACAGAAAGAGGGTGAGAGCGATTTATCGTCAGTTTTGTTTTAAGAGTGAGATAAGTTTAAGGATGTATAGATATATAGTAACATTTTAGTGAAGTACAAACTGCTAGATTCAATATAAAAACTATCGTTTTCGCTTCATAAGTTAACCTTTTTCGTTTCATAAAATCCATTTCACATCGTCCCAAAATAATTAATAAAAATAATCTAAAACATACACACACTTTTCCTACTTTCTTCGTCTAAAAATTTTAGTTTCAGATATAATCACGCTGTGGTTACAATTAATTTATAATTAAATTGTAAGCTAGTTAGAAAAAACTTAATTCGAACCGTGGGTTTAAACTGCCGAAAACACTGTCACGAAGCATATTTTCATCTCATTTTTTTCTGAGAGAACGATAGAGAGAGTTTACGCCAGTAGAAACACTAGCTTGTGGCTTGTCTGTTTCTTTTTGAATCAAGAGTCAAGCAACTTTAACTTCGGGAAAGCTTTTGCATATAGTTTATATGCACACTCTTTTAATTTTGTGTTGCAAAATACGATCTTACAATTTTTAACTTGGCTGTCATTCTATTTGGTAAAATTGCATAAGCTGCTATTTGAATGTTGCTATACATTGCAAAATTGAGTAACTAAGATAAGACTAAAATAAGACTCAAGATACACATACATATTTTAGATAGTTTGAGTTGAAATTTGAAGCACGTTTGCCCCCGTATGCTATAAAAAAATTGTTTGAAATAAGTTCTTAAACTTTTTACTGTATGGAAACTAGAGACTATAAACTTTCTAACTCAATGTCAAATTTAAATAAAATAATACGATTAACGTTTTCTTGTCAGACAAGGACATTGATAAAATTTAATTTTCCATTAATAGGAATATAATTCTGCAAACAGCATCAATATGCCGATGCCTAAGGAAATTGGCCATCAAGTTAAATTTGCCAAAACTTTGTCTGGACTAATTAGAAGAGGGTGGTGGGAAATACCTGAGATTATGGCTTCAAGTTGTATGGGAGTAATTGGTATTCTACTTGGTATAGCTGGAGTCTACAATTATGAAAAAAGAAATGGAGACAATAAAGAATACAAATCTGTGTATATGATTATGAGGCCAGATGATCCGAGAGTCTGTTTTTTGAATAATCCAGTATATACACATTATAAATCCTATTTATGCGTTTTATTTCGTCATTGATTTTTATACATTTAGATTTCTAATATTTATAAAAAGAGTCGATAACTTTTTTTATGGAGAAAGGTGGCAAACGAGCAAGCAGTTCACCTGATGTTAGCTGCCCATAGGCATGCCACAATCAAATGAGTTGCCTTCCTTTATTAGAGAGACAGAGGGGAGGGTAGACTGGAAAAAGGATATTTTCTTTTTCTATCTATTCCTTTCCAAAGACAAATCCTCTTTCCATATTAGAAAAGGATGAAGCGGGGATGGGGACTGAAATTGGGGCTTCGGCACCTCACTCTTCGGCACTCACATCAGATGAAACCCAGAATACTTCATGCCTGTCTACTGTGAGGTACGAAATGTTGTTATTGCGGGCTCTAACACTGTTAAATAAAAAATTACCTGAATTAAATAGTATCGGGTTGTTCCGAGTCCTAGTTCAATTTACCCTAAAATATGTTTTGTTATAGCGCTGCACAATATCTATACTGGTAAATAAATCTGTAGTCTGTGAAATTTCAGTGTTTTTTGTTGTAAAGTTTTTGATTTTCTTTTTAATCAATCAATTCCATTATAAAAAAAAATGTCTGTTCGTCACGATTTAACTTTAGAACAGCTTGAGCGAACTTTTTGAAAATTGGTATAAAGCAAGACCAATTTATAGTTAAAGGCTATATTTGGGCCATATATGTTAATGGTAATCAAAATAAACTGTTCCGAGGAATAGGAAGAATGAGCGGTTTGATAATAACAATATTTTGATTCATTTTACCTAAATACAATATATTATACGCGGAATCAGAATCGAATTACAAAAACTTCCAGCGTAGAAATTTGATAGAAATTAAGAATCAAAACGTGTGCAAAGTACCGGACAACATCTAGTTTGATATTTGGTTAGAGGTTATATCAACACATTATGTTTAACCGAGATATACTCGGAAAGTGCAAAACCAATCATGATGAAATTTGGTCGATATGTGTAATTTGATAGTTTTTATCTCGATTGAATTCTAACAGATGTAGGCGGTGCAAGTTAGTTTATTACAGAACAGTTCAACATTTTCAGTCACGTGTGGCGATAGATTAAGAAAATTAGTGCTACCCGCTACTCGTGCGAAGCCGGGGCAGGTCGCTAGTAAGTTATAAACTAAGGCGTGAAAACTAAAGTTCACCAAAACGTTTCAAAAACAAACTGCTTCCTAACAGAAAGTTTTTGTTAACTTTTAACTCATAATTTAGGATGGTCTAAGATGTGGCAACATTCCAATTTGCAAGACAGAATGATGCAGAATGACATTGGTTGACGTATGAAGGTCACGCGATAATATTCAAACAAAATAAGTTTGCTTGTCTGATAACTTTTAATTTTTAGTTTAGTTCAAGCAGTGTCACTGAGGTGTAATTACTTGCAAAATGGGTTCGCGTTTTGAGGTTGTCGTTCAAGGACCCCCAATCGAGGTGTTCCAGCTTAATAAACTTTTTATTGATGACACATTTAAAAATAAAGTCAACTTAACAATTGGGGGTAAGTTCAGAAATCTTTATTTTTTAAATAAATTCTTAATGTTAAAATTTCGTACTCTCAAATCCTAACGCTCTTAGCGATAATAATGCCGATTAAACGACTTATTATGTAAGCGGCCGGTTGTTTGATAATGGATATATTAATTTAAAAAAAAGGTAAATATTGAATGTAGTGTGCTAGTGCTATATATGAAACCTAAATATCCAAGGTACATCTCAACTCCGAATTATTTGTGCATGTAAGCATTGGGTAAATTATAATTTAAAAATTAGCCAATTTCTAAAAATTGTTTATACAATGATTAAAAAATATTAAAAATAAAAACTGACTATATTACCTTGTAAATGTGTTGATAATTATGACCATGCCATTAATTAGGACAGTTGAACTAATTAGAAAGTTTTGACAAAACTATAGATAAAATTAGCTTTAGGTAGCTTACATAATTTATACAAAGTAAGCACTTAACAAAACACAACAAATCTATCACATATAGTGTCTGACCGTAAGGTAACTTTTAACATATCATTTTTAAAATGCAGCTATACCTCAATTCATAAGAGAAATGTGTGTTGAAATTGTGGCAGATAAAATATTGAATTCAAGAGCAGGGTTTTGGGAGTGGGATGGAGAAAAAAGAGGTGTCCTCCTTTCCTCCAACATCATTATCATTGACAGAATACACATAGTTCCTGAGAACGGATGTAAATGGACTTCATTTTAGCCTCTGTACACTTAGCATGCTAAACTAATAATAGTGCTTCGGTTTTGTGGGAATAAATTATCTTGTCATTTTTTTTTGCCATAGACCAGTAATGACATCTCTCCTCTCACTCTGTATCACTTGTAAAAAAATATGAGTTATCCTGCTCTTACAGTTGTTGTCTTGTTGTTAAGAATTTTCTTTTTTTTTTCTTTTTTGGCATTGGCATTTAATTCAAGTGATATTTGTTGTAATCAGTGAAAAAAACTCTACCAAGTGCAAAATATAGTTCCTGCACTTGATTTCAAAAACCCAACCCAATACTAATACAATACTCAATATTAAAAATTATTGTTTAGACCACTCATGGTAGAATAATATTCATATTAGTATATGCTTATTGATACTTAATATTGATCTGATCTTTTATAAATATAGCATACAGAGATGAAAATGGAAAACCCTGGGTCCTTCCTGTTGTACGCAAAACAGAAAAGCAGATGGCAGAAGATGAGTCATTGCTTCATGAATATCTGCCGGTACTTGGTAAGTACTTATGTTAAACCTCATTTAAAAATTAAGATATTGAACTTAAGTTTATTAAGTAACATAATTAACTCATGCTTAAATACTAACTGGGGTAGGTAGTTATTATTAAATCTCAGTGTGGTACCCATACCTTTTCAACTATGTAACTAAATTGATGCAATTATGCATATATCTTTTTACATATATTAAGTAATCTTAAATATTATATTTGTATGCCATCAATCTAGTAAATAATATAGAAAATTTTACCTGCCCCTTAAATCTTTATCCTTATTTATCTATACCTAAATTATAATGGAAAATTATTTGATTCTTTTATTAATTGTTTTAGATAAGACTAAAGAACAAATTTTAAAGATTCTTTTACCAATATAAACCCTTCTATTAGCAAGTAAAATTGGCTGTATTTTTTAATAGATAGACATCCATTAAATCAGCACATAAACTTGGCATGTCGTTTTTTATTTCATCCTTCAGATAAAGAAATTGAATTTTCAACAGTGCACATTAGTCGGTTGAAAATAAATTTGTTCTACAGTAAAATAACAATAACTATTGTAATTATATTTGTTTATAAATAATTTTAAATGCAGGACAGTCTTTCTATTTACTATTGTATACATTGTTTATGTTGATAGAGAACTTTTCTATTGACAAAAAGGTAAAAATAGAAATGTAAATAGAAGTGGCATTCAGCTGGATAAATGCCAGATATGCAGTTGTTTATGAGGAGCTATGCCAACTAGTTATTTTTACTTGCCACAGTATCTATATTGGTATAATTATATTAAGTAATTCTATTTTAAGCTTGTTTTCTTTTTTATACAAAATTTTTCTTTAGTTTCTATTTAAGAGTTTGTATGAATGTTGTAGAAAACAAGGATTTTGTAATATTAGGAAGGAAGTTTTATATAATACCCATATGTATTTTTGAAGCAGTGTTCTAGTCGCTGTAAATGGTTTGGTTTTGTTCCACATCAAGATGGAATGTTTGTAAACAAACTATATATATTATGTGGAACAACAAACTACTTGTATGGAAAGGCCGTAAGTAGTTCATATTTGAAGATTGACAGATGTAATAGTAGATCATGTAAGCCGGTTATGCTTGCTGAAGAAGGTTGCAAATCCTTCCACAAAGAATTTAAAAAATGAGATCTCGTTCAAGTAACTAGTGGTCGACATCTCTCCTTCAAAGATGTAGTCGCCGCCCTATTTCTTATTTCTCCCACCAAGATAGGTTAGATTCATTAACAATGTAGTTACGTTCTTGTGTGACGTGTCCCATGTCATGTTCAGTGAAAACATGGAGATAGCATAATTGCTTGCGGAGCGTGTTTTACATACTATACTAGTATACTCGTATGTCAACGTCAAGCACTTCACGTCACGAATAATATACTAAGCAGAGCTTGTGCTCTTTTGTGAATACATACTTAAATAGATAATTACACTCAGACTCAGGACAAACAGACATGTTCATGATGACAAATGTCTGTCCTGGGTGGGAATCGAACCCACAACCTGCGGCGTGAAAAGCAAGTCTTGCTAACCACGCCAACCGGCCCGTCAAACGTCACGATAGTGAAGCATTAAAAAAAACACTGGCTTATTGCGAGACTGCCGTTGCTGACGCATATGGAGCATGTTGTTCATGTAAACCCATAAGATTTTCCCCTGCCAAGTATCGTCTAACGCAGCTGAAGAAGTTTTCATTTCAACAATGAATTTGGCAGATTTAGTATATGTATGAGATATAGAATAGTATATAGTATGCCAAAAGTAGCAAAATTGCTTAAAGTTATGTATTTAAAATTAACATTTTATCAGTGGCAGAGCTTGCTACAACATCTGTTGCACGAATGTGTCGGCTCGACCGGTGGAATGCAACGACCTCACAGAAAATAGACGTGTAGAAGTAGTAGTACTTTGCGTTTTGGCCTAATGAAATTTTGGCCTCTTCCCCTTCCCACCCTTTCCTCATAAGGATATTGTAGTGGGCCAGCACTACCGTCGGTATTTGCGAGAAGAATAACACTCGGAGTCCAGTTTTGTAATTAATTTATTTTATGATTTCTTAACTATTTATACTACTTATGTGCTACATGCTAACTGGCTAAAATATGTACACCAATTGAAATCTATAGTATCGACCAATACGGAAGAGACACTATCTTATGGCTAATTACAATGAGAGTGACTGAGAAGTGTTGTTTCTCTCTTTTACACATTCTTGCGCGTTCCGCACAGAGATAACGATGCGCTGATAATGAACTCCGATAATATAATGGGGTAAAGGGGGAAAAGGAAGTATCCTTTTTCCTGTCTTTGCCGTCAGCATCACATCTGCTACACATTTGCTTGTTACGGATGTCTATGGGCAGCGCTCGCTTCACATCAGGCGATTCGCTTGCTCGTTTTCCACCAGCTTCCATGAAAAAACAATCTCCTTTCTACGTTTTAACTTGTTTTTCTCTCATATATCGGTAATGATACACAACGTTCTTAAATTTGCGTCTTGCATCTTTCAAACCTCCATTCAGATTATAAGTGACTTAAATTCAACGTAATGAGAATTTAATCTGACTTTAATCTAAAAATGATATTAATTCCGTTCAATATATAATCATTTAGCTAACAATACTTCATTCTAAGCTATCATCTTATCACGTTGATAATGCGATAGGTTATCGGAATAGTACCATAGTAGTTTTTATGTCTATAGCGGATTTTAAATCATCAAGCGATAAAGGACTTCATGCGATGTTGCATAGAGTGTGCTTTACACCGCGACATTTAATTGTTGCGTGTCGATGTAGGTAATCTCAAAACTTGGCAAATCAAAAACTATATTATCGATATAATCATTTTCCAAAGATGTCAAGGTTATGTTTGAGATTGACTGGGGTTGCAACTATAAAAATCTTTTTATAGTTGCAACCCCAGTTTGTAGATACAAATTATAATAAACAAACAATATTTAAACCAATTTAAAACAATTATTTGAATTTTTTTAACTTGAAATCTATTTAAACAGTTGCAAATTCGTGTAATTTATCGCGATAATCGAGAAATGGACTTTACAATTTGATTGCATTAGGTTAACATTCCTAATTAGTAATTAGGACCTTGAGCCTTACTATATTATAGACGTGAATGTGAGTTAGTTTGTTTGTTCCACTGTCACTGGTCAACCGATCATCATTATATTTTACACCCATATTGTCAGGGATGCAGAATATAGGGTACCTTTTATCCCGAATAAACCCGCGGGATACGAAAATAAAACATACTCTAGGTTGCCATAGTAATGTATGATGCGACATTAACATCGTTTTGATATTTTGTTACCTGATATGACATATATTACCATGGCAACCAATAACAACTTTGAATTTATTTATAATTCCAAGTTATTATAATATGCAAAATGAAACTGTTGCCTATACCATTTTAAATCGTTTTTTATTTGCAATCATATTTCGATATTTTTTTATTATATTGATCTGACTAAACGTGTGTTATGAAGATTTTATTAAAGTTACTTGCAATTTAGCACAACAACAGCTAGAGCGGACGGAGCAATTGCAATTTGAATTTGACACGAAGGCCACGAGCTCGATAACAATATTGACCTCAAATGATTCATAACAATAACTTTAATTGTACTTTTTTTACCCTTTGCGAACGAATGCCGCGTGTCTTTGACCTGACCTATAAACTGACAACTTATATATTTATCAAAAATAGCTTGAAGGCAGAAATATGTCAAAGTAATAAGCGCCAATAGCCTAACGGGTAATGGTACAGCGAACATGAGATAGTGAAAAGCACAAGTATAAGCTTTGTTGGAATTGTTTAAAGAAATATTAGTAAGTTATTTAAAATTAAATATTAAAAAAAATAATGTCGATATTCGCAAAGGTAGCTTGGCCCCACAGTACGGTTGACTTCAAACCTCTCCGTTCGCAAAGGCAAAGAAAAAGGGTGACAAGGCAAGGCAAAGTAAAGGATTCCTGGAGTTGATCGATGAAAGACAGTATCTTTGTGGACTTATTGCCCTTCTATCACCATTCCCTCTTTGTTATCTTTTCCTTCCACTTTTCAGATTTGAATAAAAACTTGCAACATGACAATGGAAGTTTTCTGTCTCTGTCTACCCCATTGATAAACCGGCGTAGTTTAAATAGTTGTTTATGTTAGGGTGGTATATACATTGAGAAATGTTGTTTCAGGTATGGACCAGTTCACGTCGGCATCAGTGTCGATGCTGCTCGGAGAAGACAACCCAGTGATTGCCGCCGGCCGTGTAAGTGTTTTGTATGCTTAGACTACAAGAAGACATAATGGAACGGACGTACACTCTTACATGCATGCATTTGTGCATACATACCGTCCGGGTCAGTCGGGCAATAACCGAAAACTCAAAGCCTAGCTAATCGGTTTTCTAGCTTTTCGTATATAGCTTTCTTATAGCTTATTATCCTATATAGCTTTCGTATTTTTAATGCGATGAAACGCGCGTTTTTTATGAGAGCGTCCTGTGCGCGTTATCTGCGCGGTTGTAACTACATAAAGTGCGAGGATCAGGTTCAACGCAATGGTTTATGCTCGCTAGACGTCCCGATTGAGTTCAACGCTCGTTATTTAAATATACAGTTAAATATTGTTATATCAATACTATGTAGTTTATTTGTCGTACGTATACGTGAGTGGTCGGAGCGTTTGATATCTTTCAATGGTGTGAGATTAACTCATCTAGTTAATTACGTAAATGTTTACACAATTACGTGTATATCTTGACGCAAACACGATGTAATGGATCGGCGTTAGATATAGTTTGTTTAATTACGAACGTTATTCGAAAATGATGAAATAATTGTTATTGTACCAGGGGCAGTGACAAACAAGCGTGAAGTAGGTCTAATTGTAAATGATTTATACATATGTATACCCTTCATACACGTATCTAAGTACATACATACATGGTTTATCAAGATGATATAATTTTTAATCAATCAGACTTTTTTTATCGGTTTAAAGATATCTTTTGTACACTATCACGCAGAGAAGATAGTGTCTCGATATTGATTACCAACGAACATCAACTAACCTTTTAATTGTTGAATAAAATGTTGGAATGCATAATAGTTATTTAATATTTATTTATACTAGCTGCAAAAAAACCAGTGAAGCGTGTGTGCCGCTTCACTGTTTTTTTTTCTAATTATACAATTATCGGATACATATAGATCGTTTCAGAATAATGTATACGATTAATACTAACATATTATTATCGAAAATTACGTTATCGGTGACGGTTATCAGAAAAATGAAAAAAGAAATCTTTGTCATGTACATTTTATATTATAGGCATTTAAAAAAATTAAGAAACTCAATACCAAGTCACAATGCAGTCGAGTCCAATGTACAAAGTCAAAGTTGTAAGCACAAGTACAGAAAGATGCGTAGGGAACGAGAGTAAAATACTACAGTATTGCACATTGTATCTATGCGCCCCTGTTCGCCTAGGATGGCGTCTCTATCTATTTCCCTCACACTAGTATAAGTAGCGTATCTATCCGTCACATTCGTCTCGGTCAAATTAGCGTCACTCCCTGTACCGCTCACAATAAGAAAAATAAACATGTACCGTAAAATTATGGATTAATAGAAAGTCTACCATTTGGAAGAATACCATTTTGGAATCCTGACTAAATGCGCCAACTTTTGAATGTACTTGCAAAAAGAGCAGAGTATATTTTTTTTCAGTAGTCAGTCAGTTGGATGAATCTGGGCAATGTAATAACTTTTAGTTTTTTGTTGGGGGAAAAAGTCATAATTCCTGTAAAGCGGAGGCAGTTGTGTTTTAATTTTAGAGTGTAATTTACAGAAGGGTCGTTCAGGGTTACATTTTTAAGCACAGATTTGTAGTCATGATCACAGGGTGTCGAGTTTCTTGATATTTTTTAAATGCCTAGAATTTAAAAAGTACATGACAAAGATTTTTTTTTTCGATATGCGTTTTCGGCTTGACGTTGATTTATGGGACACCTGTATAAAATATATATAAAAAGGTAAGCCAATAAAAGGTCAGCGTCAATACCATCACTATCATCGACTAATCTCATAGAACAAACCGTAACCTCGGATTTTAAAAATAACCTTACCTTAACTTCATAATCCTAGGACTTTTAAGTAAAAATCGTGGTTTATAGGCATTCGGTGTCCAAACGCTGTCGGGCACGGGCGGCCTCCGGGTTGGCGCAGAGTTTCTTAACAAGCATCTCAAGTACACAACCTTCTATTACTCCAACCCGACATGGGGTAAGTGGTCATTTTCCAACATTCGTACAACAACATTCAACATTCACTTGCAGTGATATGTTCGAGTCGCCACCGATTGTTTCCTATTCCTCGTAAGGTCTTAGTATTATTTTATTCTACAAGAATTTGTTTAGAATCGACGAACACCTGAGTACTGCGTCTTACGCTCGTCACGTATCTGGACGTAATAAACTCGGTGAAGTAAAATGGATATCGATTGCTATCTCTTGATTTTATAGAAAAGCTATTTCCAATATAGACCAGACTGCAGACTAAACTCGAAAGCAAATCTTCCGATATTCTCAACTAATGAATTTCAGAAACTATTTTTTTCGTTACTACTTTTTCAACTAGACTTTTTTCGTTTAATCCATGTTATGTATATTCATCGTGTTATTCTAGAGAACCACCACCTCGTGTTCATGAACTCTGGCTTCACGCAACCGCGCACCTACCGCTACTGGAACCCCAACACACGGGCCATCGACTTCGACGGTCTCATTGAGGACCTGAAGAAAGCGCCCGAAAATTCGGTGATCTTACTGCATGCGTGCGCGCACAACCCCACCGGCATCGACCCCACGCACGAACAGTGGGAGAAGATCGCTGATGTTATGGAGGTGAGTGGCATCTGTGCTAGTGGTACACAAGAGCAAAAGTTTAATTCATTTATAAAGCTTCACTCACCGCACTTCACCTTTGATGGAACATAGCATCCGAGGATGAAGATTTTTAGTAATAAATAAACCTAAAATAGTTACATTTAATGTTATTTTTAATTTTAGTTAAATTGAAACCTGAAACGAATCTTTCATAGGAGCGCAAGTTATTCCCGTTCTTCGACAGCGCGTACCAAGGGTTCGCGTCGGGCGACCTGGACCGCGACGCCTGGGCCGTGCGCTACTTCGTCAAGCGAGGCTTTGAACTTGTTTGCGCTCAATCCTACGCGAAGAACTTTGGACTTTACAGTAAGTTCTGATGTTATCTCTAAAAGTATTATGCAAAGCCTTTGAGTCCGTCAACATACTAGTTGTATCCTAAATTTCGATATAAATCACTATTTAAAGTTAGCTTGGGTATTTTTACCATTTTTATAAGTATATTGCACTAAAATATCTTATAATTTTTTATTAGTACCAAATATGTGACAGATTTTTTCTTAGAAATTCCGCAGGGTTCCTGCTTTGGTCCTCAACTATTAGTATTTTAAAGAGGTCGTACTTAACTAGTATTTAGTTTTATATATAAATCTTATGCAATTGTTTACAGACGAACGTGTCGGTAATCTGGCTATAGTGATGTCGGACGCCAAGTACGTGGCGCCGTCGAAGTCTCAGTTAACATGGATAGTGCGCGGGATGTACTCCAACCCGCCCGCGCACGGCGCCCGCGCCGTCGCCACCGTACTCAACGACAAGCACCTCTTCGACCAGTGGTATGTTTAGTTATTGATCATTTCATTTAGTTTCTTTTGTGTATTATAACAAGCGCATATTCTTTTATTTTTTCTACTGTTATTACATTAGTCGCGAGCTTCATTTTGCAATTGTGTTGAAACTTAATTTAACACTTCTTATATTTGTTTGGATTTTGCAGAAATATGTATTTTTCCCTTTTCTTCTTCTTCAAGTCTTCGTTTAATTTAAGATAATTGTAACTATTTTTATACAACATACAACAAATGTACATACATATAAGTTTTCTCTTTTTCCGTACTGCCAGTATTCCTTAAGAATGTTCTCGATCTTTTGCTTCACGTACTAATATATAAATTCTTGGTTTACAGGAGAGATCACATTAAGGAAATGTCTTCTAGAGTCATCGAGATGAGAGAAGCTCTGAGATCCGAACTAGTCAAGTGAGTCCGAACATTTTACGAATATCATGTATCATTTGTACTCATTGGGTTTCCCCTAGTAAAATCCATCAATCATCATCAAACCTAATATCGTAAAATAAGGTATTTTTTATAGAATAAGGGGACCTTACACCTAATGTTAAGCGATCACCGCCGCCCATGAATATCTACAATGCGGACAGATGCGCTGCCGACCTTTAAGGAAGAAGTACGCTCAATTCTTTAAGGACTACAAGTCGTTTTGGTTTGGAAATACCGCTGGTGATAGATTATTCTATCCGGCGGTTGTGCGAGGCAGAAAGTTATTGTGAGTGGCACGTGATTTGGCAAGGTTTTGGTACAGTGGGAGAAGTTCGCGTGTGTATACTTTTATACAAAAACCTGAAAAACTAGTCTGCCTGTTGTTTAGATCTGTTTCGTATAGAGTTATAGCGAAGTTTTGGGGCTGGAATCAACATGTTTTTATACAAGAAGATAGTAGTATTAATTTGTTCTTTCAGACTCGGCACTCCCGGCAACTGGGACCACATCGTGAAGCAGATCGGTCTGTTCTCGTACACGGGGCTGACGCAGCGGCAGAGCGAGTACCTGATCGAGGAGTACCACATCTACCTGCTGCGCACCGGGCGCATCAACATCTGCGGCCTCAACCCCGGCAACGTGCAGTACGTCGCGCGCGCCATAAATGACGCCGTCACCAAGTTCCCAGCACAACAGTAATGTATTATTAGTTCGTGAGGCTAGCGGTGACCGGTTTGTTTGTGTTGTCTACCAATACACTTTTAAAGGAAATTAGATAAGATCGATCTTAGTTCTATTTTTAAGGGCCGACGCCCACAAACAGGCAATATTCACGGTGTGACGTACAGCCACTTCGCTGAGCAACTGCAACTTTAGAGATGCTATATCGCGTCTACATCGACGATGCATCGCTTCAGTATCGCTACTGCATCGCGTCAGTATACATGCTGCATTCATATTGTATTCATTCTTTCACGTGACAAGGTAGCCTTTAGTTAACAACATAACAAATCGATCACGCTTGTCAAAACTGTTGTTTATTATTTATTCATCTTTTTCAAAAGCTTTATAGCATTATAGGTTTAAGAAAAAACTGTTTATACGAACCTTAAATGTTACAATAAATAGTCTATTCGTAAAATTTCTAATATTGTGCTATTGTTAAAAAAATTTGGACATGAACAAGATTATTTGCACGAATTCTTTATTTCGAATTCGACAATAAAAACTAGAAAAATGCATCAAAGCAGCTATAATAATAGTTGAATCAACATGTTGTTATATAATTTTTATTTTTTGAAATTTTTAGATATAAATTTAATGCACATTTGTGTGCAAATTCACAAAGGAAAAACTTACAAATTAACAATAGAATCACTGCCATTGCTAACTGTCGGCAAATATGTCATAATAGTGCGTCATAATAATTAGAAGAGTTTTTCAATGTGTATGTGTAAGCAATATAAATATATATGTGTATATATATGCTGAGGTTGTCAGCCAGTATTACAAGCTTTTAGTTCGAACAAAGAACAAACTAATGAACACCTATAGTATATATATAGCATTTAGTGTATACAATATTTTTAATGTTCTCCAGATATTTTGTATGGGCTTTCAAATATATCTCATTTGTTATCAATTTTGTTGTTTTTTTTATAACTAGCTAGTTTAAATCCGGTAGAAATACCAAAACCTCACAGAAGTCAGGCGTGAAGTAGAAGTATTTTTGCGTCTCGTTTGATGAGGTGTTGGAGGCGTAATCCTAGTCTCTTTTCATCATCATTTTACGGTGGGTGGATGGGAAAGGAAATAACTTTTTTTATGTTAAGTCTCTCCTCAATCCATTAAACGTAGGCAATGCAACGCATCTGCAAGTCATTGACTTGATCCAGACGCCCACGGGTAGCAGACACTTAATATTGTGTGAACTGCTTGCTCGTTTGCCACCTTGTATAAAAAAATGCTTGTGGCTTAGGCCTGGTACAAAGTACAAACCTCGGGGTTATTTTACATCTACACATCTACCCGTACTGGTTCAACAATTACCTTTATCTCTATTGTTCTACTTTGATGTCACAGACGTGGTCGGTATAAGTACATTTTGAATGTTCTTGACCTATGCATTCACTAATTCTTTGTCACGTTTGTAAGGGAAATAATTATTTATATTATTGCCTATGCGGGTTATATATATTTTTTTAATTTCTTCTAATTTATAGATGTAAACATTTCTTTTCAGCATTCCAAGTCCTAAGTTATGAGTCCTGTACATGGCAACACTCAGGTAACAAAGAATTTGCTTGTCAAATTGACAATGTCAATGATGTCTTTATGACACTGGAGGTGATGGAAGCTTTTGGTAAAGGTCTACGGGATTTTAAATAAAAATGTGTCTTTTTTGTAACAAGTTCGTAAATAATCTCTTAATGCCACTAAAACCTTATTAGTAACATAACCTTAAAGTTATGGGTAAAAAAAAACACGTTGTATATAAAACTATTTATGTTTGTCATGTGGAATACATATATTTTCATTTGCTTGTTTCTTTTGATCAATTTTTTTGTTTATTTTTTTTCACATTTTCTTACGTACAAAATAAAAAAGGACAAAAATATAAATAAAACAAAGTAAAACCATTAATAACTATTTATTATTCTTATATAACAATATATGTTTATTAACATATTATATAGGTTATAACAATAATGTTAACAACTATGGCTCCATGGCCTCGCTCGCGTCCGCCGACGCGACAGCCGGGATGCGCGCTCCGAAACGGTTCATTACTGTCAAAGGAAAGAGACATTTTATTTTACAATAGTTTTCCATTATTTTATGAATATTTTTTGTGATTAAACTGCAGTGAACGAATAAAACAGAAGAGTAAGGTCCAGAAAAATTCTGGTCAATGAACGACTCACGACGTTTGTTTTCTTTAAACAACTAGTTTGTTCTCTATCACCATCGCGAAGTAATGATTGGCTCTGTTATCAACGCTCGACGCTTATTGGCTAAGCATCACAAAGTTATTGGCGCGTGAATTGATATGACAATCTGACAGGCTGCAAGAGTTGTCAAAGTGGAGGAGTTATGTAAAAGGTAGCAATTAAAGTTTTGAATAATCTTTATTTTGTTATATATTTCTGGTATAGTTTTTATTTTTTATTTTTTTTAGTATCAAAAATTATTCATTTACAATCTACAGAAACGTATTTAGTTATTCACCGGCTGCGGGGTCCTATACTCAAGCAACCAGTAGTTAGGGTTACAGAGAGAGGAACCTTCTTACAATGCGGGCAGACTCAAAAATTACGCCTTTTTGTTCAACTTCATTCGAGTTACTAGATTAGTTTTTCAAAGAGACGGGCTTAAACACAGTTTGTAAATGTAACGAGCTCCATTTATTTTGTAGAGTATTTATTTCTCAATAATTACAAATGGTTATCTATTTAGGGCATTACGCACTTGGTCTTGAACTCCGCACGTCTGAGTGTTATGTCACTTTTAACTGACGTTTACAGTTAAAAATTAGCATTACTGCCACCCCTTATATTTACAAGCCCTTAAATGACTTACTTTATTGAATAAGGGCCGTGGGAGGGGAAAGGGGTCTCGTGAGTGATTACCTTGTTCGTTTATAGTGAGGTCGACGAGCTCGATGTGGCACTGTTTATTGTCGCCGCCGACGGCCAGCGAGAGCGGCGCGTCGGGGCAGGCGGCCGCGCACAGGCACTGACCTGACCTGTTGCTGCGCATGCTCACCTGCGATGCGCCAGTGCTGAATATAAAACAACAACATCCATGTTATAACAACGTACAGCTCATACTCCTGTGGTGGTCATGGATAACATGCTCCGTTTTTAACAACTTTACTGAAAACTTTAATAGAGATAGATATTTAGCTTGTTTCGAATCAAGATGGAATTTTTGTAATGTGATTTCCTTACCCTTTAACCTTTTATATTAAAATTTGTTATTTCCCAAATAATTACAAAAAACATTTTTTTGTCATATTACATTATAACATTAGCTTTATCTCACGATTTCCACAAAATAAAAACATTTTCATTGAAAGTATAAATACTAAAGAAAGAAATAAAAGAGACAGTAAATAAAAATAAACGATGGTTGAGCAAATGACGATTTTATCGCTTATTGCAATTTCTCTAATCAGCAATCCATTGACATCCAGAAGAGTAAGTTGCAATAATTAAACTATAATAATGTTACAGCCAGCAACATCCCCCCATCCCATTCACTATCTTTTCCTATCTCATCCCCACTTTCTTCCACAAAAGTTCTCGAAACAGTCTAACATAAAAACTACAAATGCCTTAATAGTAGCAAAATATTATCATACCTGGTGACATCCCAAGTCTTCAGCGTGCCGTCCGTGCTGGCGGTGATCATGAGCCCGGCCACTTGCTCGCTTAGTATTAGACCTGCAAATATATCACATACAAGATTATGTTAGTGGCTTCATACATAATATAAAGTGGATTGATCTACCAAATTAAAGTGCAACAGATTACATAGCACATAGAACGGACAATATTTTGGATATGTGAATGAGTGAGATGCAGATAAATTTAATTAACGCAAAATGACGACCATATCAGCTACAACTCAGATCTGAGGCTATAACATATTGTAAGCTCCGAGAAAATCGTAACACCAACTGCTAAGCCCTTCGACAATTTGCGGTAGGTCAAAATGAATCACTCGATGTCAAACTGTCGTTTCATTAACACATACCGTTTGTTAGACGAATAAGCCCACTAGAGGAAGAAACACGACCCCAAAGTATACCGCGTAAGTGTAGTGAGGGAAGTGCTGTAAGCACCCTAACCCCGTCATTCCTTCCTCTTACCCATTTCCTTATTCACTTCCTATACTAAAAAGATGGCAACTCGGTGATGTGATATAATATCCGTTCACCAACCGAACCACCTACGGGGGAGATGCGGTGGCGCCTTCAGCCGTCGCTCACCGTCCTCCAAGCTCTGGCGTTAACAAGAGTTTCAACTTAACTTTGGCCCTTCAAGCCGGATCTAAACCTATGGATGTTTCCTAGTATGTATGCCATCTTCTACTATAAAGTACTAAAAAATTACCTGTGACTTCTTTTTCATGAGCATCGATGGTCCACAGCGGCTGGTCCTGCCTGCAGTCCACGTACGCCACTTTACCTTCGTTATTACTCATCTGTTATAACGAAAAAAACGAAAAATATAAAAGTTAGTAAATATCAAGTAAATATAAGTAGTAAATTCTTTGGTACCCTTTACAATACAGGTCCAGCAAAACTGGAGAGCAAACTTTTTTTTTATAAAAAACGAGCGGCGGGAACACCAAGGTGCTCAACGATGCCCATGGACACCTGCATCACCAGGGGAACTGCAGATGCGTTGCCGGCCTTTAAGAAAGTGATAGGCTCGCTTCTTGAAGGACCCTAAGTCGTACTGGTTTGGAAATACCGCCAAGTAATTAACTAAAGAGTAACAAACTAAGTAAATGTTACGAGAGATCTGTTCGAACTCGGATAATCAGATTTTTTTAAAGAAAATATGTCCAAATATGCATCGGCAGTCCAGAAGGCATCAAATTGTACATGGTCGGGATCACCACGAGTTCACTGTATACAATTTGATAATTTTCTCCTCCCATAAAGAAAATTAACAGTAATATAATGTTACTCACAGCAAAACAGAATGGATTATGTCTATCCCATACGACGCGCTCTATCTCCGGCTCGAAGGACCACTCGCGGTGGGTGTCGGGCGTGCGGCAGTCGAACACGCGTGCGCGCCCGTCACACGCGCCCGTTAGTAGCGTCTGCGCTTCTAACGGGTGAAAACATAGTGACTGCACCTGCGATACAAGATTAAACATTTAATACAGACCTACAGCTGTTTCACGTCTAGGCCGGCTGAATCGGTGATATACCACGACATCGCAGAAGACAGGAGTGAAATAGAAGTATTTTATGCGTCTGCGTTTTAATCGATGTGTGAGGTACCGGAGGCTCCATTCCAATCCTCTTCCCCTTCTCATCCTTTTGTATTTCTTTTTCCTTTCTATCCCTTTCTTTGTCTAATATAAAGGTAGGAAATGCATCAGGAACTCATCTTCATGCAACACTCAACAGTGGTAGTTACTTAAGATCAGGTCAACTGCTTGCTTGTTAACTACTTTCTTCCATAAAATAATAAAATACAAATACATAAAGGTGTTTACTAGAATCAGACTTCAAGGGTGAAAGTACGTATAGGAATCCCATCGATTCTCAAAGAGAGTAACTAAGAGTTATAGCAAATGTGATGTTTATGCTCTTGGTAAGAAATATTGTTAATAATTTTGTGTACTTATCTGTACTCAACACAGAATAATAATAAATAATTTAAATCAACTATGATTTACTTTGTCAGCGAAACAGTTTATCTTGGTGTGCGGCACACCCTGATCCAGGTCCCAAAGCAGCACCGTATTGTCGGCAGAACCGCTTGCCAGCACATGCCTTTGGAATAAAAAAAATATTATATAAAAAAAAAACGTATATTATAATAACCTATAATATAATGCATCATTCTTGAATAACGTACATACGAATAACTGGAGATGTCATTAATTATCCGTTGTTATGCGATGTTACTCATGAGAACGAGTAAGCATTACGCAATGACTGGGACAAAAAAGCACTCGACGTGTGTCGATAGGTGCCGACTCTAGCTCACGATTTTGTACTTTATTCCAATATCATAAATCTATGTATGCGGTAATGTAGTACGAATAACCATAACAAATAATTTCCTGCTTTGTTTTTATAACCTTTCAAAATCAGCATTTTAGTTTGTTTATATTACGGAAGATACCTTATTATAATTTTGATAAATAGTTATGACCTATGTAGTTATTACTGTTACTAGTGAAGTGTAAAAAATCTATGAATATTGTTTTTTTCTATATATTCTTTCTTTTGTTTTTATGTATTAGAGACGATAATAACTGTAAATAAGTGTACATATATGTTGTCTTTGTGATTAAATTAGTATATAAATAACCCACGTTTTTCTTTCAATGAAAAAAAAAGTATGAAGGGAAGTTTATACATTATGGTTATTATAATATTCAATATCGTATCGTCGTTAAGTCATTTTACCAATGTTACAAAACAGCAGATTACGCAACAACGCCTATCAACGGAAAAACTAACAAAAAATTACAATAACCGTAATCAAAGAATAATCAAAGAATAACGATAACGGTGATATTCATTACTAGAAAACAGCCATCTTTGTACACAAATATTGATAGAATCAAGATCTACCCGGCGGAGACATCTGTTGTATGAAGGGTCCGGCTGGAGCGGAGAAGTTCCACGCCTTTACAAAAGACAGGCGTGGTGAAGAGATTTTTTTTTATTCTTCTGAGATTCGTTTGACGAGTGTTCATAAAAAACAATTGACAGCTAAAGTGATGATGATTTATTTATCTAATTAGACATTTAATAATAGCTACAAATTAAGGATATAAATTAAGTTTGTACATACTCTTTATAGAAACGTAATCTTTTAGTAAAAAAAATCGTTTTACTCACGTGAAATTTTTATTCCATGACAGGTCTAACACAGCATCTTTGTGGCCAACACGTTTTATTTTTTTCTTCTTGTTCGGCTTTTTGCCCAGTTTGAAAGCGGGCTCGAGGCAGTTTTCAATGTCTAGATCCCACACTTGTATAACCGGATCCATACCACCCAAAGCGCATAGATTGCCTGTGAATAAACAAATTATATACTATGACTTACATAAACAAACAAAAATATAAAAGTATTATGACATAAAAGTTAACATTTATTTATGGAATTAGAAAAAAAAATTAAAAACACACTGAGTATCTATTGTTATTTAAATTTTTACCTTGGCATTATTCATTATAAGGATAATGGGACAAACTATTAAAATTATTAAATTGTCATTGATAAGTATGAAATAAAATTTGAGGTAAGAATAATACCAAGAAATGAAAATTAAAGTTATTGTGTATAGTATATATATACGAGTCACATCATACCTGGTTGTGGATCTGTTGGGTCATGACTGAGCCACTCGATGCAAAGCGGGAACCAGGGCAGTATGATGTCATGATGAACATAAAACGAGCCCTCTTCTTTATTGAAAACTAAAATTGAATATTGGTAATATGAAACTTAAACTATGCTAAAATAATTAATGATTTATTTGTTAGTAAAAGGTACATACTCTAAAACATCCAAACTTATGATAAATTCTATGTAACTTATACTTTTCATAATTAATGAACAACATCAACAACATTTGTTGCACAAATGCGCCGGCTCGACCGGTGAAATACCACAACAGGCGTGAAGTAGTATTATGCGTTTTGTCGAGTGAGGCCGGCCAGAGGCCTAATTCTACTTCTCTTCCCCTTCACATCCATTTCCAATAAGAAGATTTAGCCAGGTAGTTTAGTCAGATACACACACGAAATATCTAAAAAGACAAGAGAAAAGTAAACAACTTACTATGTATTTCCAAAATACTTGCATCACTCTCAACATGGCCTACAAGTAGAAGGTTGTCTGTTGGTTTGATTATATCATCTTCTTCATCGCTGTCCGGCCCTTCTGTCTGAACATGAAAGATACTAAAGAAGTGATATTTTTATTACTCAACAGTTTTATTTGTAGAGCCCGCAACCAGCATCGGTTGCACGAACGGACTTGGCTCGGCCAGTGAAATACCACGACACAACCGAAGACGTATGTTTCGTCGATTGAGTGGTGCCAGAGGCCTAATTGTAGGCCTGTTCCTCTTTCCATCCTTTTCTAATAAGTATGAATTGGAAAAGGAAATTTCCTTTTTTCTTACATTGTTGCAGATGCCTATGTACATAAACTGTTTGCTTGTTTGCCACCCTATTCCATAAAAAAAAGTATATTAAGCAGTGGTACAGTAGCAACGGCTGTTGTATGAAAGTGCCAGCTGGACTAGTAACATAGCACAACCTCAGAGAACAGGTGTGAACTAGAAGTATTCCTGCATTTCAATCCATAAGTATGGTACTGGTGGAACATTCAAGTCGCCTTTTCTTTCTCATCCTTGTCTAATAGGTAAAGGATTTGACAGGGGACCCCTCCCCTGATAGGATAATTTTATATTTATATTTTTGTCTATACCCTCTGTCTATTAAAGGGTAGACGCATCTGCAACTCATTTGCTATTTATGGATGCCTATGGATAGCGATAACTTATATCAGATAAACCACTTGATAGCTAGCCACTTTCTTTCATTAAAAAAATCTACTAAAACTCTTTATCAATGTTACAATTTGTGGACACCATTCTCTGTTCAAACAAAAACCAGTTGTTTAAAAATCTTTAAATGCAGTACAAAATCAATTTGGTATGTTTAAAAATATGTCATGCTTACTCTTATCTGAACATCTTCACTGAGATCTCCCAGGTTGGGCAATGTTGCTACAGTACCAATTCCAATAGGGTTTGCTGTGTCTAAAAAGTAAAAACAATTTTCACCTACTCAAGTTCCCAGTATTATTTCAGCCAAATAGACAGTTCGAACAAATATTACGACCACACAGAAAACCAGTGTGAAGTAAACATTTATTTTGGTAAATTCATGGGCCACTGGAACAGAGGCCTGATCCCTTTCTTATCCCAAATTCCATTTCCCTACCTAACCTCATATATAATTGTTGGCAATTCATTTGCATTGAGTAGCAATATATACTCAACATCAAAGCCCTCCTAGCCCTTTGCTTATTTGACACCTTCTTCTATAAAAACATTAAGCATTTGTGATATTTATGTGATATTAGTGTATAGTTTTGATTATTTTTATTTTGAAAGAATTTAATTAATATTGTTTTTAGTGTTGATGTATTGTATTTGAAAGATCTCATTTTTTAATTTACTCTAATTTATTGTTGACATAATAATTAATATAATTTTTATTCGTTTTTTTTTTTTTGAATTAATTTTAAGCATATTTTATTTAATCTGTTGACATTTCGATATATATTTTTTTTTTTGCATTATTTTTATTATTATTTATAACGTTAATCTGCTCTAGAAATGACAAATTTGCATATGGATTTTATTATAATTGAATTGTGTCTTTTGTAATTTTATCCGAAATAAATGATTATTATTATTATATTTGAGAAAATTGTTAATGTAATTAAAATATGAAAATAAATTAAAATATTATGAAAATTCCTAAACAATAATTTTACATAATTTAACAGTGCTCTAGCCCAGGATGACAATATCTGTTCCACAGATGGGTAGGCTCAACTGGTGTGATACCACAACCTCACTGAAGACAGGCTTGAAGTAGAAGTATTCTTCAATTCATCCCAAGAGTGAGATGCCAGAGGCATAATTCTGGTCATCTTCCACTCTCCAACCTTTTATAATAAGGAAAGCAGAGGAAAAGGATTTGATGGGGGAGAAGATGAATATGAGAAGCAAATATCCTTTTTCTGTTTATCCTTACATGTCCTTCTATCCTCCTTTGTCCATTAAAGGTCGGCAATGCATCTACAACTCTTTACTTTATTTTTATATTTTAGAGAAATTAGAGAACACAAGAGTTAAAAGAATAGTAAATGGCAATAAAAAGTCAGTTACAAGTTTCCACTTATAGAAACATAACTTATAGTAAGCACATATAATAAAAACTATATTATTATCTTGTTACAGATGCCTTTGAGTACGCACTTATCATTAGTCACTTCCATGGCTATATCAGGTGACCCATTTGCTCCTTTGCCCCTTCTTCTATAAAAAAATATTAAAATACTTACTTGTATCTTCCTCATCATATTGGTCAAAATTAAATTCATCATTGGGATTTGCTGGAGGTTCTCTGGTTTCGGTTTCACCTTCTTCATCACTTTGATCGTCACCTCGTTCAGTTAACCTATTTTAGGTGCAGTGTATTTAACGTTAGTTTTCTAACTATTGATTTTTACAAATACTGTTTAATAAATAAAGTTTTCTAACCAACTGAGGTATTGATGCTTGAAAATATAATTAAAATAATTTATTTTTTATGTGATAGAACAAAAAAGGCAATTACAAATTTTGGAAAGAACATTTAACATATCACAGCAAGTGGGAAAATATAATTTGTGTTAAGTTAATGACACAAATACCTTAAATCTTCTGCCGTTTGTTTGATTATTTTCTCCAATTCTTTTTCTGTTAATTCTATCTGGAATTACAAGATAGAAATAGAAATATTTATTGATTAAAGCAAAGCGTAAAAGGGCATAAATTCATCAGATATAATGAATCCTTTCTCGAATATACCTTTTCTGGCATTGATTTAGCAACTCCTCTTTGCACAAAATGCATACATGATACTAAGCTCACAGTTGGTGTGTTTTCTTCCATAGTTGCTAATGATTTTTGTTAAAATATTAGCACGAGGCAAAATAAAAAGAAAAACGTGCTTTTAATTTGAACACAATTTTGACTTTTGTTTGACAGCACTTTGTTTATTATATTTTTCTATCCAACTTCTACCAATAGATATCATTGTCAAAATCATCTTTACGATAAGTAAATACGGTAAATAGATAGCATAATTGATAATGATTTTTTTAAGATAAATAACGTAACCTTTCTTAATAAGATTCAAGCGAATGTATACTACGCCTTTATAAGTTTTATTTATCAAAAAATATTAAAATTCTATGTTGTACGTTATACTATACTATTCTTAAATGAGTATTAAAAAACTGAACGTAAACTTAAGACGATAGAAAAACAATAAAGGGTTCATGCTAATGATTAAAAAATTATCGAAACGGGGCAGTTGCGCTTACGGCACTATTAGTCTGTGGGCCAAATTGACCATACGAGTAAAGTACTTCATTTGACGTTCGTCTATCTACAGTCGTATTTGGTATCATTTCAAAGTGTTAAATATGGTGAATTGTGCAGTTTATATGTGTAAAAGAAGGTCGACGACATCGAATTTACGAATTCATAATATCTCCTATCACAAGTCAGTATTGTAATTCTAAAAAATGTGGTTCTAATTTATGTGCTTATCTCATTTTACGTCACAAAACAACAGGAATTACTTGTTAGTGTCATAGTGTTGTTCATTGTTAACTGACGGTTAAACGTAAAAGTTATAAAAAAAAGAACCAGTTTCTATTTTGTTATCAATAAATTATATTAA
Organism: Papilio glaucus; assembly: GCA_000931545.1. Taxonomy (NCBI): domain Eukaryota; kingdom Metazoa; phylum Arthropoda; class Insecta; order Lepidoptera; family Papilionidae; genus Papilio; species Papilio glaucus. Next base: position 33,461 of record JWHW01043867.1, read on the forward strand.
AGTAGAATACGTAAAAGCTCCCCCATTTTCTTAAAATCGTAGTTTTTCGTGATGTATTTTAAACTAATATAATTTATATATACAATGTAAACATATAAAACTGATGCACCAAATTCGTATTTCTATTATTGCACTTAGGTAATCTTGTAACTTAATAGATAGTTAAAGAAAGATAAAAAGAGTGTCAGATACGATTTCTGCTTCATTTAACAAGCAGTGTCAGCCATCCGCACATGCTGAGACATATGAAATATAACTATTCTATTATAAATAATTAGCATGAGTGTTACTATTATTAAAAACAATGAAAGTTTAGTTGTGGAATACTTTCTAATTTCAACTTTTTAATTCAAACTATATTTTATAGTTCAAGAATGATTTCGAACTCTAAAATATGGTTTGAATTATGTTTTTCGAAAAATATCAATTATCAAATTACGCAAAGTAAATCATCCCCCGTTGATATTTGTATAAAAAGCATTTTTCTGCAGCGGGTATAAAACAATGTTTTAATATCAAAGTAATTCTTAAGTTTCTTTGAAGGTTTCCTAGAGATCCCACATTAAGACAAGAATGGAGAAAATTTTGTAATAGGAGTAATAAATGGCATCCTACGCAAACAAGTGCCATCTGCTCGGATCATTTTACGCCATCGAATTTCAAGGTATATTCAAACATCAAGCGAATATTGAATGAAGATGCAAAACCAACTCTTCGTACCTGCTATTGCTCGGTAAATTCGTGCTACCACAAATAATTTGCATTACAAGTTTAAGCAGTCAAATTAAACATAAATGGTCTTTTCATTCTTATTTCGAATTTCAGAAAACAAAACAAGAACAGCATAATAAAAATGAAGACTCATCTAAACGCCAACAGCAAACATCGAAAAAGCCACCTCCTAAAAATGTGCGAAAATTATTTTTAATTCGTGACTTATATGAGCATTAATTTGGATTTGGTTAATATATTACTTTACCACGATTTTTAGGTGACAGTTTCTACGGGTAAAAAGAGTAAGAGTGATTTGCACGATAAAAACAAAATAATTAAGAGACTTCGAGATAACAATCGATACTTAAAAAATAGAGTCAATACTTTAAAAGAAATTATAGACAATTTAAAAGAGAAGTCCTTAATAGTGAAGGAAGAGAATACCTTCGAAGAAAATGAAATATTGGAGAACATGAGTCTGAGAAGGTATTAAATAAATACAGTATAACCTTAAGTTATAAAATATGGCTACGGTTTTTATTTTGTCTATTGATTTGACAAATGAAAAATAAATATTTAAGTGAAATAGTTGCTCAAAGGACATCATTGGATTTATTTAGTGTGATCACAGAATTTATAAAAAGATACATTGCGTAGTAGATGAGTTTTCACTTCACTACTTCGTTTTCTTTATACGTAGTAAAAAGGTCTAAAGCTATCCAAGAATAATTCAAAGTTTTTGACATATTCACATTACTTTTGTTTTTACAATGTCTACTTAAGTATGTTATTTAATCTGTGACGTAAATATTAGTGTGATTTGTCAGGCAGTAGTATATTTCTAATACGAGCTAAAATTGATAATTGCTCACAACTACATCTGTAAGTAAAAAGTGTTACACGTTTTAAATAAGTTAGTATGGTTTAAATAATTAATATAAATATAAAATATTCTAAGTTTTCCATAGACAATGCATTACCGTCAATAGCTTTTCATTTACTGCGTGATAAAAGAAAATACTTTTATGATAAATTGAAGTTCTTTATGAGAGTTATGAGTTAGTTTACTATGAACTAATTATTGGTAATGTCTAAATAAAACATTTATTTTTGAAACTAAATTTTGTTTCCCAACGTGTCTTTGTTAGGTACGTTCTGACAGTTAAATAGTATTGTCGATTTACAAAACAACTTTGGTTTCTACAGATAGTGTATAAATTTCTAAAAATAAGACTTCCTGAAGTATACAATCGTTTTTTAAAGGTACTTCGTTTTTAATAATTCACATAAGAATTCACAAGAATAAATTTGTTTTTGTATTAAAATGTAAAAAAATGTGACTGTCTAATCTAGTATGTCATAACTTTTAAAATGTCAATATTGTTTTCATGACATTATTGACTATTTGATTTTATATTTTTATAGTCTTTGTGATTTTAATTATGATTTTGATGTGTATTTATAATAATGCTAATGCTCCACAATCTTATGGTTTAGGTCAAGGAACATGAGTAATAATAAGGATGAATTTGTCCTTCCTACCGAGTTCGGATTGGCGGAATGCCGGACGTGTCTTCAAGCACTTGATAACAATTCTGTTTTGGTCGATTTATTTCAATGTTGGGTACCGCCTTGGGATGGAATGGAGTCAACTATTGCTGAGGATTTAGCAAAACTCGCAAACGTTCAGGTATTTTTATAACTTAATGTAAAATATGTATAAACGAAATACAACCTTTTCCACATTCTCCCCCCTAAAACTAGCCCCCAAGTTTCAAATTGTTACCCGTTCATATTTACAGCTATAAAATTGTATTTTAAAAGTTTCTTAAGTACAAATTAAGTAACTAATACATTTAATTAAATCATGCATGTTAAAATAGATTGCTGTTTACCACTACTAATTTTGTTTTTTCATCACACATTCTTTAGTACAGAAAAACTTTATTAATTTTTTAAATTTATGTTTTTAGAGTTGTTGGTCTTAATGGGTGGATTAATTTGAATTTCAGATCACTCAAATGGACAGATATTCCAAAGTTATATGTGAGTCTTGTTGCCTCAAATTACAGAATGCATGTGATTTTGCTTCCATTGTTAGAAAAAATGATAGGCTACTACGCCAGAGATATCCACAGTCTGCTGAAGACATGGACTATTGTAATAAGACAGTGTGGCCTAAACCTATTCAAATAGATAAAAATATCAATGGCACATTCTATGAGAATTATACGGATATTGAAATCAAGCAAGAAGTAATGTCAGAGGATGAAGATAATACCGGGATGGAAGATTCTAAAGAAGAACTGGCCAGTTTAGAAATTAAAATTGAGCCTGAAGAGTTGATGCAACCAATACAGCTGCAACCTGAAGAAAATACACAAAGGGATGGGGCACAATCATCCTTTGTTGCCTTAAATGGTTTGTACACTAATTCTAATTGATCCATTTTTCACAAGAGTAACATTCTGCAAATTTATTTTTGAAAAGCAGTATACTTTGTTACCTAGCCTATCCTAGAAATATAGATTTTAACAGAATAAACAGAAGATCACCTGATAGTAAGTGACTGCTACCCATTGGCATCCGCAGTATGCAAATGAGTTGCAGATGCATTGTCTACATTATTGGTCAGGGGAGGGATAGATAGGAAAAGGATATTTCTTTTTCCTTTCCAACCCCTCCCCCATTATATTCTCTTCCTCTCCCAATTCTTTTGTTTCTTGCTTTATATAGTAAGATATGGTGAGTTAGGTCTTGCAAGCCCAAATATCTGTCCCTATCATGTACAACCCTTATCCTTAATTGTTACATCCTATTTTGTAAACAAGCCTGGTACTGCATCTGCAGCTCTTCTCCTTGATCTGGATGTTGGATGTAACATGATGTCTGAACCAACTTAAAAAATTCTTTCACCACTGGAAAGATTTTCTAGAAGCGAGAGCTAGGCTGTTCTATTTATTTTATTTGTTTATCTATCTACCCGAGTGAAACTTGGGGTAGTTTGCTAGGGTTTTTTTTTTTTTGGGTATGTATGTAGATAGATGAATAAAACAAAAAATTGTTTCAGGACATATTTTCCATGACTCAAAGGAGGAAATTCCTATATTAACAAATGGCATTGATAATATAGAAGAAGTAAGTACCAATGTTCAACCTTTAAAGTATTTTATTTTTACAATATCTCATTCAAATGTAACATTATAAATGTTGTCAATGTAAAATCATTATACTTTTACTAATGGACTGTTTATTAAATGATTTATTATTATTAATATTAAGTTCTAATTAAAAACATTTCAGTAACCGACAACCTACATTTATTTAACCTAAATAAATAAATGTTACAGGGACTTTTAATAAAGGAGGAACCATTGAGTGACGCTGACGATGGAGATGGGGCACCCACAGATCTTGATTTGGTGTGTATGCTATGCTGCAAAGAGCTGCATAGTGTTACCGGTTTGAAGGTGAGTTTAACATATTGTTACAACTGACAGCGAATATAGATTAATTGGCAGGCATTGGTAATATCGAAAGACTGTTTTTTGGTGTGTAAATTAAAGGTTCGAAGATACAAAATTAGTCATCTCTTTGATTAGTGCTAATAAATAACCTTATGTATTTATTAGCACTAATCAATTACAATATTTGTCCTCTTATCCCCTTAAAAATATAATACACATTCTAAAGAAATAGGTAACATGCTTGTATAATTTTTGATCAATTAATTAACCTTTTGTTATTTCCAGGCTCATGTAATCGCCCAACATTCTTATAAGTCCGTTAGAAGAAAGACTGGAAACTGTTCACCAGAGAAGAGGAAAAGAAAGCAAGAATTTGTTTGTGGTACATGTCAAAGGAGTGAGTAGAATAATAAATTTCATACAATTTCTAGTGGTTGGTAAACATCATTAAAAATCGGATGTCTGTAAAATAAACTTTGATGAAAAACCATGCCATATATACATGCCAATCGGCACCATCAAAAGATACTACTACTTAACTTGATGATTCATCTTGCCCCCGTGTCCCCCTAGTCACTTAAGCAATTCTTCAGTTTCTACTGGGGTTCACATAATTTCAGATACATACAAAGAGCATTGCCCCCGCATTGCTCTTTTAAGCAACTTTGAGCCTTTTAATAGTGTTATCTTATAAGTAATTTGCTAATATTTGTTTTCCTCTAGGGTTCTCAACATCAACAGATCTGATGGTGCATGAAACTTGCCACAACAAGAGTGTGTGTTATGCTTGTTCCGCTAAGTTTGATTCATTCGAACAGCTCACTAAGCACAGTCGGATGTGTAAAGCCATCGCAAATAAGGAGCTGCAGAAGCCCAAGACCCTGGAAGATGTTAAAAGGTAAAAATGAGTACTTACGACATTGACGACATTTAACAGTGGTAGAGACCCCAACAACATCTGTTGCACTAGCTGCCGAGTTGCTGAGCGCAGCGCCCAGCCGGTGATATACCGCGACCTCACAGAAGGCAGGCGTAAAATAGATTTAATCTGCATTTATTTTATGTGTTCTTCACCTCATCCCCTTCCCATCCATTTCTAATAAGGAAAGGATGGAAAGGGAAGGAGGACTTGACCAGAGGGGGGTGAATAAATAGGAAAAGGAAACATCATTTGTGTTTATCTCTTCCTTTGTCCTTTAAAGGTAGGTGCAACGCATCTGCAACTCATTAGTTTGCTTATGGGTGGGAGTCGGTTGAAGTTGGGTGGACCGCGTGCTCGTTTGCTACCTTGGTAAAAAAAAATATCTTAATGAGGACTTACTTTGTTTTTCCATAACATCTAAAACATATAGCTCTTGTAAGCAATGCAGTGTCTCTTCTTAACTAGATAAAATAACCATCGAGCCTAATATAATTCATCTATTATAGTGCTTAAAAGATCAAATCATTCATCTTCTCTTCCAGACCAACAATTCAAGAGTTGCTGCCCATTAATCAACCTGAAAAGAAACCAGCAAATTTGACTTTTAAATGTGAATCATGCAATGAGGAGTTTAGTGACAAATATTATTTGACGATACACGAAGAGATTTATCACACGAACAGTGAACAAGTGAGTGATGTGAACGAAGCCAACGGTGATGTGGAAATGGAAACGGATACTCTAAGAAGTGTGTTTGGTAGTGATAGTAGTTAGTTTTGTTCAACAAAGAGCATATGTGTATGTTGTATGACGCAAATGACGCGCAATTTACGATCGTGCGTATTTCTTTTGCACCTTTTCGCCTTTTAATGGCTCATTTTGGAAAAGATTGCATTTTGCAATACTAGAGGAGGGTGTGCGAGAGGATTTGAGTCTCCGAACAGTTCACTCTGCAGAGAAAACGCAGAAGTATCTTTATATCGGTAACTTTGAGGTATGTAGTTGGCAAACTTCTTGAACACATGACCTTGACTGTGTTGCGGTTGATCTCGGTCGCTCTGCGAATTCTTCTATTTTGATAAACTTTCACTGTTTTGGTCAATAAGACATTTTCACCACTTTGATCGTTGAGAAATCTCATTTATAGTAACTTCTTTACATAGTAAAAACAAAGTCGCTTCCCAAAGATCTTTCGATTAAACAACGGATTTTATTACGGTTTTATTGCTGTTTATCAAGACAGAGTTATTCAAGAGGAAGGTTAATTTGTACAATACATGCATATTATTGTAGAGAAAACCAGAAATTTCAAATTTGTAATGTGATGACGTAAAAACATATTTTTGCGAGTTTACATTGCAAATGCCGGTTTAAGCTTACAAGATCAAAATAATGAATTACGAAATTGTATATCTTTTAAAGATCTAAATTAAAATCCGCGATGGTCTATCTTTGAAGGATAGCTTACTATACCCATTCTAACTAAATTGGTCGCATACAATGCGTTAATTGAAAAGCCATTTAGACGGATACGATATTAATTCTTATCAGCGTAAATAAGTTAGCTCAAACATTTCATGCGCATTATGACAACCCTTTACACCATGTAATTGAAATGATTGTCTTAGTAGTTATCGCAAAATAAAAACTAAGTCGCGCGAAAATAAAACCAAAGCTCTCACACCGATGTAGGGACTGTTGATGCAACTACCCCCGCGCCGCGTCCCTTGCTGTCTCTCACTGTGCTCAAGTTTAATGTGTTTCCAATAAAGTGATCGATCCGGGGATAAGTCACCCAGCAATTAATACAGCTTATAAGGTAACACAACATAAATTAATGTAAGGCGAACTGAAGTTTGCCGGGTCCGCTTACTAGCTGTATAAAGATGATTATTCTCTATTTAAAAATATGTAACTTTGTAATAATAGACTAATAAGATTTCCCTCAAAATTTATCATTTAAATTATGTAATATTTTATGTCAATCAAATATGTAATATTAGAATACTTCTAATATCAACAGAATAATAGTGAAACTACAAAAAATATTTAATCCCTAAATACATTAAGTGTACTTTGAGAAAAGAATCTAAAGATGATAAGGACTGTAGTGTACATGACTTAATATTGTCGGTAAAATATAATTGTACTTTTTGTTAATTGTGAAGGTACAATATCTTGTTTAATATGGCATTTCATTATTGGACTGGACTGATTGACCGACATTATTAAATCATATACACTACAGATAAGGGCTACAGAACATATAGCATTATTTTATTAAATAACACAATTAAATTATTAATATTTTATATTGACCCATGAAATATTATTGTCTGTAAAACTAGGAACATACATTGCTAAAGCGTTGTTCCCAGCGCTTTCTTTTAGAAATATGAGTTTAAATTGTTATGAAACATGAAATTATGTTCAGAAATGTAGCATTAGCTCATTTTATAATTATTACATTGTCATTTGTAAATTATCATTATTTGATGTAGATTTTATTTTTTGCATGTTTTTGTAATTGTATAAAGTGGATTAGTAATAAATTAGTGTAATATAAAGCTGAATTTTAAAGATATTTGTTTTATTTAACAGTAAAATCTCATAGACAAGCGGAGGCTTTCGGCCAGGTCATCGGTACAACGAAAACAAAAACTGTCACCGATTGGAAGACGCCTTGACCATTATACATTTAATCATATAATTTCTCTTGGCGTATGGGTAATGTGGCCACTTAGAATTTTTGTACATGTGGGTCTTACGATTCTGTTAATATCACTTGTGTATGTCAATATGATCGACATATGTACATATCTCGTACTTACACTGAATAATATTGCAGTATATTTTTTTATCCCTTATTCATCCTAATACATACAATAACTTATTGGTTTAAAAAATTGGAACACCAATGAAATTGTAGTGCTGTTTTTAGTACTGAATGACGCATATATTTCTAACAATGAGTAAAAAGTTAAATCGTTCTATAGCAGAAAACTTGTTTGCTTGCTTGCTTCAGAAATTCGTCTTCGGTTGGGATTAGTTAAAATAAAACCACATTATTCCAAACAAATATATAATTTAATTTTAATACAACAATCAATGCCATAATCAAACATTAGTGAATATTTAAACGTGACTATATCCGTTTCAGATGACGTCAAAGGATTTAAAATTAAGTGATAGATAGATATTAGTCGAAGAAGGAAAGTTGAATAAAAACAATAATACTGTGCTAATTAAGTGCTTAAAAAAAGAAATCACACATTAGATATGCTTAATGAATAGTTTTCTTTATACAATAAATATAGGAAAGAATTAAATATATGTACAGTATAAACATTAGAAAAAACGCACAGAGAATTTGGAGTAAGCGGGAAGAAAAACAATTGAATTTTTTTACTATATCTAGGAATGTTAATTAATTGAAAACAATAAAAATATAATTTAATATGGATTGAAATGCATTTGAAATTATAAAAAATCTATCGTAATTTAACTTGGATAAACTTAATTACTCAGAATGTAGGGTTCTGTAAAAAAATTAATACATGTGTGAAGAAACAGTACAAGAGTATCTAGTTTCTGTTCATTTCATTTAAAATGCGAAGAATGTACAGGAAGAGGTTGATGATATCCATGTAAAGGTTTATGGTGGCGAGGATGTACTCTTCTGGAGACAATGTGGTCATCATCTGCTGCGTGTCGAAGATGAGGAAGAGGCTGAAAAAGATGGCACCGGCGAAGGAGAGCGCGACCTCGAACGCGGAACTCTGGAGGAAGATTTGAATCAGCCCACCCACGATGAGCACGCTGAGGCCCGCAACAAGTCTAAAAAGCGTCGAAAGTAATATATAATATGAAACCAGCAATTCTTGAATATAGCTACTTTTTTTTAATCGGCTCTAACGATTTGGATAAAATTTTGTTGGGCCGGCTCGACTGGTGAAATACCACGAACTCACAGAAGATAGGCGTAAAGTGCAACTATGCTTCTACCCATTGGAACAAAACGAATTTTACGTATTTTAATACGATTTAGTTCCGGACGATTCCGAGTTCTTTACTGCGCTCGCGGGTCGCGAGTGTCTTAATTTCAAAATTAGTTTTGTTTCAATGTATTCGCGTAATTATTTTGAAATCTTTATAGCTGGAGGACCAATTTCAGCCCATTTTCCCTTCCGAATATATATGTTTTCGAAAAACCAATCCTACAAAAGACAACCATAAATGAAGCATGGTTGTGCAGGTACTTAGTTAGTAGTAGTAGTACTGTGGTGTATTTCAACATAGTTATGACTCAAAGTGTTCATCCCTGTTATTATAGATCTTTCTAGAAGAACAACCTTTACAGACTCTAGCGTAGCCTGGGGCATACTTATAGCTTGGACTCTTGTCAATCAGCTGAAATATTTAAAGCTTACAAACTAAAACAACGGCTACTTTTCCTCACAAGTTGAATGTTTTTGAAATATTAATTTATACCCTCATCTTTATTAATTAATCAGGACCTAGAATCTAGGTCCAAGATTATACTCTTATGTAAAATAATATTTACATTGATGTCCACATAAACTCGACCTCTAGAATTCCCAACGGCGAGTTACGCAAGGGTCAACCTAATTTGGTTTTTACGACTTAACAATGATGACCCCAGATTTAGCTCGGCTACCCACTTGTTATTTATCAATGTACATTGTTGAAATATCAAGTAACATGTTTTAATTAAGTCCTAGATTAGGGGCTGATCAAATAACAGACGAGGGCATACATTTCTTAAGCCGTATCTTAGACTATAAGAATTGTAAACAATTATAATACTCACCCATATCCGATAAAGGAGAAGTCGCGTTTGGTGTTCAGGGTATACAGAGTGAGCGACAACACGACAGCGAAGGTGATAGCGAGCGCCTGGAGCACGATGAACGTGTCGTAGAACGAGACCACCACGCCCACCGTATACGCTTGCACTGCAGTCTGAAAATGTATGCGCGTGTATATATTATGTACTATTACTAACTGAATGAGAATACAAAACATTTGATTGACAGTGACCTACAGTACAGCATACAAAATCATCTCGAGGAGGGTTGGAGTCAAGCAGGCGGCCGGCCGTTAACACTTTAGCCGAAACGCCACATAAGGTAAGAAGACGGCAGGGAGATGATGAGTGTATAAAATCATCCATATTTTAAATTTGCATTTCTATAAGTTAGCGGAATCGGGTTTGTCATTGGGAAGGGGGAGGGGGCTTGAGCACCCTTAGGGTTGGTTGTAACTAAAAAAAGCGGACATTTTATATGGTACAACACATAACAAGGTGTAATACTGACTACAAAGTTTAATTTGATTTTGATTATGGCACTTCTCCATTTATTTAACAGTAAGTACTGCATTCTACCACTGTTTAACTTAAAATCTATTCAGTAACTGAGTTTGAATGATCAAAGAAACAATGGAATTCAGCTAAGGTACTCACAAATGCAGCGAGGAGGTAAAAGTTTGCAGGGGAGTCCCGACGCTTGGCGATTAGGGCGAACAGAGTAATTATACTCAGGATGAAGGCAATAAACACCATCCAATCACTGAAAGTACAACAAACATTGTTATTAAGTGCTAACCTAACCAGATATCTTATAAAATTTTTATCTTTTAGTAAAATTGTAAAAATGTACAGGATATATGTAAACTAGGCATAAGTTAGGAAAAAGGACAAACTCTGTGTTGTCATTGTGTATCAATGACTTATTGATTTAAATTATGAAGTTGAGTTTTCCTTTCCCAGTTTCATTATCCAATGTTCCTTCTTGACGGTTAAGTCTCTCGTTTTATTTTTCATTTTTAAATCTCTTGTAGAGTAACCATGATGTAACAGTATAATACAAAAAGCCTGAGGAATTTTTCATCGATTATTCCTTGCATCTGTATAATTTCCTTATTTGTGAATCCTTACTTATTAAAAAATAGGAATAATTATAAAATTGTCAAATCTGTGCAGCTTTTTTAAGTCATACACTTATCGACATGACATTTTAGTTTTATATACATATGTAGCAAATCAACTTTCAAGTATTTTTGACTCATTTTCGAAGGATAGCAGAGCAAATATTATCCTTCTCAATCGAGGCTTCATCCACTACAGCTACAGATTGGTCTAAAATAATAAATTTAAATGTAAATCGCCAGTAATAAATTTATAAAGAGGTAAGATTTGTATCTTTGTAAAAAATAAACTCAAAAACGACTGTATCAATATCAAAAATTGTTTCAACATTAGAATACTACATCATCCCTGAATAACATATGCTATATTTATTACTAGAAAAAATTAGGATTAACATTCATCTTTTCAACATCTCAGAAACTAATGTCTTTTATAATGTAAAAAAAAAGGCAAATTAGAAACAAAAAACAGTTATTTATATCAAACATTATCCATTATCCATGATAAAAAACTGCTGTGTTTTAATTTATATCTTTAGTTGGTAGTGTTATCTGTTATTTGTATTAGCCGTGACAAAACATGCTTTCTTAGAACTGACAGGAACACATGTTATCTTTATATATATGTTATCTTCATCTA
>JWHW01043867.1:45446-59822 GCA_000931545.1 Papilio glaucus
GATCAGATTAGTAACATACTAAAGAAGGGCGATATAAGGAGTACCCGTAACCGACGAGCTTGTATGCGTACATGTATGGATGTAGAAGAGGCGAGAGAGGTGAGCCAGCAACGCGCCAAATGGAAATCCATATCTGCCTACCCCTTTGGGTTACTTGCATGAGCGTATATTTAACTACTAATTATTATGGTAAAAAAATCGATGATATAATTATTTACAATAATTTGTAGTTCTAAAAGCAGTTTTGTAATACCTAATAAAAATGACCAATGGCGATATGGAAATTTGTTTTTCAAAATAAAGAAAACAAACGATTGAACACATTGGAAAAGAAATATCAACGAATTCAGATTCTTACGGTGTGTAAATAATCTGTATATGGTAATTATTTGCAGTAAACAGTATTGTATTATTATGAAAAGATAAGGTCAGCTGACCAATTGCACGACATGTATTTCATATGTGTTTATTACCTCTATTGATTCCTTTCCTCCCAGTTCACAATCTTCTTGTGCGTACATTAATGGTATGTTGGCCATGGTTAGATGCGATTCGTTTTAATATTAATTCTTATTTCTTCGTCTCGGTGTCGATATTGAACCTACGTGACAGATTTACTCGCCTCTAAAACAAGAATTGACAAGAATAAATGACAGACAGGTATGAAAAATAGATGACGTTTAAAACAAAGACGTAATTCAATGTTGCTATAACTAAACTGTAATTTGTTGTAACCAAACAACCCTTTAAGGATTCCCAAACGACGAAGTTAAATAATCATTTATGGAAAGCATGTTATAGCAAAAATAAGCAGTAAGTATAAGTACGGATTATCATTTAGACCGGTCCGTCCTGGCAATTTTTCGCTTTCGCTTCTTCACAGGTTTTAAGCATTATAGCAATAGTTAAATATCGTCCGGGCTCGGAAATGGATAGAATGCATTTTTTAAGTTAACCAAATAACATTAATGTCTCCTCCATAGATTTATATACCTCTAGATACCGCGTTCCATATTATTATACTCTATACATAATGTACGCTTTTCGGAGTAACGAAACAGACACTGGAAAGCATATTTTTGAAAAAGCATTTTAATGTACGCTTTTCAGAGTAATAAAACAGACTCGGGGAAGCATATTTTTGAAAAAGCATATAAATGTACGCTTTTCAGAGTAATAAAACAAACTCTGGGCAGCATATTTTTGAAAAGCATATTAATGTACGCTTTTCTGAGTGATAAAACAGACTCTGAAAAGCATATTTGTGAAAAGGCATATTATTGTACGCTTTTCAGAGTAATAAAACAGACTACGAAAAGCATATTAATGTACGCTTTTCAGAGTGATAAAACAGACTCTGAAAAACATATTTGTGAAAAGTCATATTATTGTACGCTTTTCAGAGTAATAAAACAGACTATAAAAAGCATATTTGTGAAAAAGCATATTAATGTACGCTTTTCAGAGTAATAAAACAGACGCTGAAAAGCATATTTGTGAAAAAGCATATTATTGTACGCTTTTCAGAGTAATAAAACAGACGCTGAAAAGCATATTTGTGAAAAAGCATATTAATGTACGCTTTTCAGAATAATAAAACAGAGGCTGAATAGCATATTTGTGAAAACGCATATTAATATACGCTTTTCAGAGTGATAAAACCGACTATAAAAAGCATATTTGTGAAAAAGCATAATAATGTACGCTTTTCAGAGTAATAAAACAGACGCTGAAAAGCATATTTGTGAAAAAGTATATGAATGTACGCTTTTGATTTTTAAGATACAGAGGAATTACAATATATATTATAAAGACGCTAAACTAAAACAAGACAGTTGGGCTTGAAGTAAACTTGAGCAAAACCAAGCTTATACAAACAGGTTAGAAAGTGAAATGTGAAGTGAAAATTGCTACATGACAGTCTTCCGACATTGATCGATCAAGAAAATGTTGAGTACCATCAACAAAGTTTCATGTTGCATATGTAAATTTGCTCAGTGCGGTACCGCTTCGGAGCGCTGTATAAATTACTGAATATCAGTTCATACAAGACGAGGCACATCGGCTTGTTTACCCAATAGCCTTGACGATGCACCACTGTTACAATAGGTCACTCTAGTAACTTACCCTGTAAAACGTTACTGACCTACTTAGCTGACATCATTTGTGTACAATGTCGTGTTTTTTCTTACATTTTGTCAGCATTGTCATCTTCTTTGAAAGAAGTCTTTTATGCGGGAACCTTAAACGAGTGTCATAATGATTTCTTGTTTAGAATTCTGAATTCTTTTAGTTAAGTTGATCTAAGTATCATAAGTAAGTCATCGTATTTCCAAGTATCAATTATCAAAACCTCGCATATATCTTTTTTAGCGTGTGAAAGTTTTCAATTAAAACGTAAATTCTTGTCTATTGAAATTGCTCCTTAAAACTCGACTGTCGCAAACTTAATGTCGTCATGAAGAGGAATTTAATAAAAATTCCCACGAATAATTCTTCAATAAAGATGTTCAAGTTAAAATGGGCAAATTTTATTGCTCGAAGAGGTACTTCCTAGGCCTATATTATATTGACAAAGTTTTTATATTGTCTGAAGTGATATATTTAAAAATAATTGATGAGTAATAATAGTACCTCTGTAGTCGTCATTCGTTTCGTCCAACATGTAAAGTGTCGAATGTGATAGGGGAAACAAGGGGGATTGACTAAGGAAAAGTGCATGAGTTTTATCAGAGGAAATTTTGAAGTACCTATAAGTACTTTTTTTTTTCATGGTAGGAGGTGGCAATGGAGCAAGCGGATCACCTGATGTTAAGTGAGCGCTACCCATAGACATCCGCAACAAACAAATGTGTTGCAGATACGTTGCCTACCTTTAATGGACAGAGGAGTGCAGACAGGAAAAATGATATTTCCGTTTCCTCGTTAACCCCCTCCCCGTCTAATCCTCTTTTCATCCCCATCCTATCCTTATGAGGAAAGGGTGAAACTTTTAATTAATGCGACATTCTAGGTCGTTTTATTTCCCTAGTCCTAGTGGTTCATTTGTACAATAGTTGCTGCTGGATCAATCGCTGTTCTAGATTCAGTTTTAGTATTTTATACTCAAACTTTGCAAAGAGTACACATAATCATTTATAAATAATATTTAATCACACGGTAACATTTAGTATTAAAGCAATCCATTAAGATATTGTAGCAATGATCATTAGCAACATTTGTGTTTAGTGACGCGCTCAGTGGCTCGCCGTTTCCCGCAATGAGAATATACTCTGCTGCATTTGCCTCGTGACCCGGGGTAGTCTCTTCAATCAAATACGCTCACGTGCCTCATACACGTATGTATATCAATGCAATCGGGTAATTGTTTACGTTCGTTCGTTTATCCATTAATCTGCAATATCCAATATAAAACTTTTGAAATGATGCTACGGATATAGTGTATATACGTATAGCAGTGGTTCCCAAAGTTGACTGAGCTGCGAACCACCTAACAAAAATGTCTAATCTTGGGACCCAATTTTTGACAGTCTTAGAAAAACCGGTGGATAACTATGATGTGTCAATGGCAACACTTCCTTGCTTGGTAGATGGAGTCCTATATTTTAGGGACCACTTAATATTCATTCGCGACCCATAGTTTGGGTTTAGATTCGTAGCTATTACGAAACGTTTTCAAAACTAATGTAAAATTTTAGATTCGGTTAGTTTTCAAAATGTGGCAACTTGTTCATTTTTAAATCAGCGAACAGACGTTTACTGCTGAACGTGAGGCCTCTCCTGTGAATCACCAAAAAGACCGGTCCCTTGTCTTTATCCAGTGGACTTCCACTACCTTGACCAGATCGTTGGACCATCTTTTGAGAGGTCTATCTACGCTGTGTCGATCTGTACTTATTATAAGACAAAGGAATAAAAATAAAACTAAGTGAAGGCGAGAGGATACGAATGTTGACGGATCTGCAGTGGTCACATAACGTCAGGTGATGCCGCTTTCGCTTGCCCCGTCTATTAAAAAAACCGAAACGAGGGAGTACATAAGACGTTCGACACTAAAAAGACTTTGTATAGCATTTAAACGAACAAAAATCTTATCAACTGCATACGTAAATCAAACGATTTGCGAATGTTAAATCACTACAAACATCCACAACGGCACGACGAAAGCTCATTCAAACAAAACAGCTTTATACATCAAAGGCGCGCGGCCGGCACCGATGCATCGCATTTCGTCAAGCCCAACTGCATTGTGCGATACCGCATTGCACCCAACTTGCATCCGGTGTGGCAAATTAAAATCTCAACAGGCACGCTAATTTATCGGCGGTCAGAGTTGCCATAATAAATTATTTTATGATGATCATCAGCTTAAACGTTTATTGTATAATGATGTGGAAAAACACTATTAGGCATACTGTATTATATTTACAAAACTAAGGCACAATTGTGCCAGTAAATTTACAGGGTGACGCCGTGACGACTGCCGTTAGATGGATGGTGCGTGCACATCGCTCGAGAAAGTTCCGCGTCCTTATAGGAAATGGCCTAAGAACATATGTTAATCAATCCTGATTCGATCCCTTTTTGCGAATGAGATGCTGGATAAAGGGATTGGAAAATGCATTTCTATTTGCAATCGTTTGCGGCGATTTGTCACGACGACATAAGTGACAACGCTTCACTATAATATTTATCAAGATGGTGTTATCTTTCTGATTAATTGTTAAGATCATCGGTACTTTTTTTATAGGTGAAAGTGGCAAACGTGCAAGTGGTTCATTAATATTAAGTGATTGTTACCCATACCCATGCAATAAATGAGTTGCAGATCCGTTACCTGCCTGTTATAGGCAGAGGATTCACTGCAAAAAAATCTTTTTATCTAACCCTTCATCAAATCCTCTTCTCTTTCTATCTTATTCTTATTAGAAAAGAGTGCGAAAGAGAAGAGGAGTATATTTAGGCCTCCGGCGCCTCATTTATCAGGCGAAACGCGTACTTCTACGTCTTCAGTCAAGCGTACTTCTACGTCTTCAGTCAAGTTGTGATATTTCACCGGTCGAGCCGGCCCATTCGTGCAACAGATATTGTTGTTGCGAGCTCTACCACTGTTAAAATTATTATAAGTACTTATATTATTGGTACAGGTACCTGAAGTTATGTTACCAGGTAACACATAAATTTTATTATGAAGAAAAAAATAGATACTAACGGCCGGTACCAAAAGAGGAATTTGCCACATGGAAATCTCTGCCCCCTTTTCTACATTTAGAGGTATATATATCATCTATAAAATATGTTAGGACGTCGGCCTTTCTGATTCATATATATGGAAGTTCGTCTGAGACATTATCACAAGGATCACAAGGAGAGCAAGTACCAAATCCCCAAAACGCTAGCTGTTTTTTAATCTGTTTTGGCATTGACTATAGGTACATATGTTCGTAATCCCACCTATTCACACTGACACATTACCTACTGAGCACAGGTTAATGGATAGTATAAAGATAAGTAGGCTAAGTATCGAGAAATATTCGCCTTCCCGATCTTTCTTTATTAGAAATGGATGGGAAGAGGAATACTTCTACTTCAGGCCTGTCTTCTGTGAGATTGTAGTATTTCATTAAATAGATTATGCCTTATCAAAAAAATGTTTTTTTATCTTTATAATATATACTAGCGCAAGCTTTTGAGCTCAGATAGAATGGTTAAAAGATATATTAGTAAATTATTTCTACAATCTATTAATATTAAAAAAAAAACGTTGCCATTTTATAAAGCCGTCTTGTGGAAAAGTTTAAAATTAAAATTAGAAAGTCAAAAATAGCCTCCAACAGCGATTCTTCCGATTTTTTTTTATCACGACAATCTTTCTGAGGCGTGTTCTCGTGGAAATTTTAATTAAATTCCTGTTAGAGGCGTCGAGTTTGCGACAGCGGAGTTTTAAGGTGCCATTCCAATATTAAAGCGCGCCCGATCTTTTCATCTTTTCGAAAATTATTATATCAAAATTACGAAAAAGTTTTATCTAGCCCAAGATTATTTCTTTCCTTGACTTGCAACGAATGATCTGAACGGAGTGAGGTAATGTAATTTAGCATCATCTTTACACCCAATTGTGCTGGGTTTTGCGTTAGTAATGTCCCAGCAAGCTAGCAAGGGCTACTTTTGCTTGCAAAAATTGTGAAATTGTAAAGATGACTTAACATACTTTTACGTAAAAAAGAACCATATTTAGATTTCTGTTTATTCACTATTCGCGACTCAGAAGTTTAAATTCATGGATAACAGGCGACGGTTTAAGATCACGTGTTAGATTCCTATGTGATATCTATCTTATTTTTGGAAGAAGGTGGCAAACGAGCTAGCGGTTCACCTGAAGGTAAGTGAAAACCGCTACTCATAGGAGTACCCGTAACAAGCAAATGAGTTGCAGATGCGATGCCTACCTACGTAGGGCGGAGGAGGTAAATAGGGAATCGTGAGGAAAGGGGTCGGAACGGGGAGGAGAGTCGGCCGTGAGATATATTAGGACGTTTAATTAAATTTTTAAAAGTAGTGTATTAGCAGTAATATTTTGCGCAATGACGAATGAAACTAGGCTGCATTGCGGCGCCGTACAATGCAGATAGGCTTTGCTGAATTTCACAGCACGAAAAAAATATTGTTAATAATGTTTTCAAACTTTTTTTTAATAAATAACTGAAATGAATAATAACTTCTAAGAGTCAACCAGAGCTTGTTCACAAATCCTCATTTCGCTTAATAGTGGCAATGTGATCGAGGAATGGTACGCACTGGTTTGTTGTTGACAATTAAAACATTTGACAAAGTAAACTGGATTTTTTTCTTTAAAAATTAATTAGTAAGTAACGAAACTTTTCCGCTGACCGAGCTTACCTTCGCAAACCACTCGAGCTTTTCGCTCCTTTGAGCTTTTGAATCTTTAACCGACTCGTTCAAACGCAACGATACGGAGTAAATGAAAAAAACAACATCTGAGAGCTGCGGTTCTGCAGTACATTCAACTCGTGTCTGAATTTCTTAGCTACACATACGGTCGTGTGTTTACGAATATTTCAGGATTAGGAATCGTACGTGTATCTATTTTGTATTACTTATATCTTTTTAAACTATTTGCAGCGTAGTTTTCTAAGTTTTATTATAGTTATGGCTATTTTCTGAAACTTCGTAAAATAAAGTTGACATAAAGATGGCTCGAAAGGGAGAAGTAAAGTGGTAGCTCTATTCTTTAAACTTTTTTAAATTTATCACATTCTTGACGACAAGGAACAATATAAATTCATTATGAGTGGAAGTTCGAAAATTCGTCGAGATATTTATTTCAATGTTCGTTACAATATTTTTTTATAAATTTACGCATTCGTAAAAAAAATCTATTTTCACACGTTGTATAGTATTGTCTGAACTGATGATTTGACTCGGGAGAAATTATAAGAGTAAAAATAAATGTAATACACAACTTATACATAATAAATACATTATTTAGACATTCTCTCCAAATTTCGTAAGATGGTCAAAATGTTGGATTCTCTTCCGATAGTTCTTGTTTGTAAAGGAAACATCAGAAAACCAATAACCGAATTGGGGCTGCGTAGTAATATCATACTTGACTACCTAATTATCTCTACAAAGGAAAGACTTATGCAACAACTCTCCATGAAAAATTTCTAATTAACAGTCCGTCGTCACTGTATAGAAATTGAATTTTCAAATAATTATAGCTTAAGCAAGACCTCAGGCCAACTTGTTCCATAAAAGGCAAAAGAACACAGCGGTACAAATAAAATAGGTTTCATTTTAACAAGGTCCGCGCAGAGCCGCGGGCGTTTCAATTTATTACGGATTTGCTCCGTATTGTTCCGTTTCCATTGAAATTTGGGTATGCATTGTTTCTCTACTGGAACACGGTTAGTTTGCGAGCTTTTCGAGCGGCATAAATTGTTTCAACAGATACGTTCTGCGTTATTCTATAAACATCTATATTATTATTTGTATATACTATGTGCTTAGTGGTTATTCTTCCGCCTTGTCATCTTAGAAATGAAGATTCGAATACCAACGGACGACTATCTTAATATATTTGTATCGATTAAGATCTCAAAGGATCCTGTGTTCATTCTTTTATTCTACATAAGTATAACTGAAGAAGATTATGTTAGCAATACCTGGAGATATTTGACTTTAACCTGGCACTTACTTTTAATTTTTAATTGTGGTAGAGCCCTCAACAATACCACGACCTCACAGAAAACAGGCGTGAAGTAGAAGTATTTTACGTTTCGTCTAATTCTACTCTTACCTCCATTATAATTAGAAATTAATAAGCAAAGGACGGGATAAAAGTATTTGACGGGGGCGGAATAAATAGGAAAATGAAATATCATTTCTTCTGTTTGTCCTCTCGTCTGTCCGTTAAAGTAGGCAATGCATCTGCAACACATTACCTCGTTGCAGGTATCTATGGGGTACCGGTCACTTGGTATATTTACAGTCCTGGCCACCGTCGAAGCCTTATTCAGTAGTTAAAGCTGTTTATTTCAGTGAGAATTACTGTTGTATCTATGTTTCACAAGTGTTTGCTTCATAACAGGATCATTTTAAGAGGTAGTTTTAAGCAATAACCTGCAGACCATTTTGATAACTGTAATACAAGAACTCTAGGTATTCATGTCATGTTGTTTGTATAATTTAATAAGAATAAATTGAAAGTTTTTTGTATTGTTGGATGTTTACATAAACGATGAGCATCTCGGATGAGTTCTGTATCAAAAATAAATATCTCAACTATTTAATTATTTCTGTACGGTACGAGATTTAATTAAAAATATATGTTTTTGTTTTCAGACATCTTTGTAATTGAATACGAAAGAATATGCATTACATTCCTACGTTTGCAATGCAAATGGAGCTACGAACAAAAAGGTTTGACGTATGCACTCGCTGCACTGGATACATTTACACTGAATGTTTTTAATTAAGGCGCTTAGTGATGTGGCGTTAAGTGATTTAAGCTCTCACTAATGAAACCGTGGGCTGCGTTACTAAAATGACTATGTAACGGTCGCTCAGTGGTCTAATTTCGACCATAACCTATGTAGTTCGTTTCTTTTATGATTTATGAACATTTTATTTTATATTATTAAGTATTTGTAACACATATGCTATAATATAAATAATAGGTTACTTCACTTATCCTCCATGGAAATTTCAATTACCGTCACCAGCGAGAAAATCGGAGAAATTATTTCCAGTTAGTCAACCTTAGAAATTACCTCCAGAGGGACTCTAGACTTTTCTATGAAACTGTTTACCTTTTAAAATATGTATTTTTGAAATAGAATTAAAAATAAATCTTCTATTAGGATAACGCTGATCTTTGCTTCTTCATATCATAGTTTAAACAATAGAATGATAAAAATTAAATTTAATATCGACGTCAATAGTAGCATTACACATTCGTCTAGTTTAACGGTATTCTAATATTATAAAGGCGAATGTGAGTTTGTTTGTTTGTTTGTTACGATTTAACTCTTTAACAACTCAATCGATTGTCATGAAATTTTACACACACATTGTCAGGAGTACAGAAATTGACATAGGGTAGTAACCTTTTATCTTGAAAAGAAAATGAGGTTCATAAAACATTCATTAACAATATCGGTTGCCATGGTAATGTTTTATGTTTTGACAATAACAAAGTTTTTATATTGTCCAGCGTGGAGAATGAGAAACGAATGCTCACGAAGCCTCGGGCAACAGCTAGTATATAAATGTATATGACAAGAGGATGTAGTCATATACATGTATATGTATAATATATTTATGTATTCATGTACAATAGGCTCTTTCCGGATGTAGATGACTGCATCCGGAAAGAGCCTATTGGAGCAACTAATAATGTAATTGTTAATAAATAATAGATAAAAAATAAGCTTTGCCAAAATGTTACTTGTTAAATAGTATAAAGGTATTGATATTGATGCACATCCCTATGACTTTCCGTAAGTCATAAAACAGATTGGTTTCCTATACGTCCAACTCCCCACGTACCTTTGTTCTCCCCGGCTTTAATTCAATCTGAGCTTACATTGTTTCATAATATACGTGTTCAATAAGGTAATGTTTATGTATCATAAATTATGAAAGTATATAATAAGTCGTAATTGTATTGCTTAAATTATATAATAATAAGATTAATCAAATAAATAAAGGGTGGACAGAGGTTATTACATAAAATACCTAATTCCTTTTCTAATTATAAAGCCTCTCAAAATAGCACATTAAGCAATATGTCGCTAAAAGGGCAATGGAAAATACTATTCTTGAAGTCTTTGTAAGATCAAATTAGAAAGGATGTAATCTGCATCAGAGCCAAGGTAACGGACATCGTCAATAGAATTCTTAAAATGAAATGGTAACCAAAGTTCGTAGGTCGTAGAATGAACGGCTGATGGGGATTTAAGCTTCTGAGACGGCGGCTACTGTAAGGGATATCTAGTGTTGGTAGACTTGGCCCCAGGTAGACCGACTATCTGGTTTATATTGTAGGGGTCCAGTAGATAATGTTGGCAAAGGAATAAATAAAAAGAACATAAAGTATTGCAACTATGGTTATTATTCGTCTATGTATTTACTTGAAGTTGAAAGATAAACATTTCAAGGATGTACCAATGCAGGTTGCATGTTAGAGCGCAAAATAAAAATACTTACAAAGACATGTGATGCCATCCAATTCGCACAGTACTAGTGTAAAATAAATTGGACGAGTTAAAAAAATCCGTGTTGCAGATATTCTGCGTGTATTTTCACTTGTTTGTCGGATGTAAATTTTGTAACAAAGCGAATAAATTTCGATTGGGCTTTTACAAGTCGAATTGCATTGTTAAATGGTATTCGTTTTTGTGACATTGCGCCGTTGAAACACTAACAGTAAATATCGTATATAATGTGTTCTGAAAACTTGTTATGTACTTTTAGCATATTTATTTTCGTGATTATAAATTGACTATGATAATGGTAAACTTATTCAGTGTGGAGTTGGCTTCAGCTTTTCTTGTGACATCGGATATGCTCATTAACAGTTTAAAAGTCTTCTAACACTCGGTATATCTCTCTTACCTATTGAGGTATGTAAGGGTCTAACTAGGATGACTAAGGCGTTCGCTTTGAGGTGAGGTTTATATCCAGAAGTGTATATGTTAAAGGTTATGTTTGTGAGAAATAGATAGCATATTGCCGTTTCATTTAAAACAAACTACCTATTTAGAAATTAGAAATATTTTATATTATCGTAGTGATACATGTAAAGCTACGCGCGCTCTACGAGCTATGGAGCTACAGCGTGACGTAGCAATCAGTTGTAGCATTTATCTAAGTAAACATTTAAGCTATAACTTCTTAGGCTAGCATTTTTTATTTATAATATATTGTAATCAAATAAAATATATTCTTTAGTAGCGAAGCCGTTCTTACCTCGAACTATTTTCATCAAAATCAAAATAATTTTCTGTGTAATAGATTTATTGGAAGGTAACGTATTCTCTCGTATTATTTATAGACCAGTAAAATTAAACTACAAGTCGTAATATCTTATATCTTAAGGATATGAGCGGACATTTAAAAGGAGATACATTTGGTCAGACTTACATTAAATAATTATAGTGGATCATTGTTAAATTGTTAATTAAAACCTTATAACCAACATTATTCTACGAGCTTATGTTGAGCTGTAGATGTAATTTTGGTTTTTGAACGTGTGTATTATCTGTGAAAATAAAAATTATATGTTATTCGGTGGTAAGCTAGTATGTAATTGTATTTAATATCGGGTAGTATTTTTCTTTGCTTATTTATTAAAATTTTAGATTTTTAGTGTAGCTTATTTACTCAAAAGTGA
The DNA here is from genome assembly GCA_000931545.1 of Papilio glaucus. NCBI lineage: Eukaryota > Metazoa > Arthropoda > Insecta > Lepidoptera > Papilionidae > Papilio > Papilio glaucus. The sequence goes on from JWHW01043867.1 coordinate 57,367, forward strand.
CTAAGGAAGTTCATTGCGAGCTCTGTTTGCATTTGGAGCGTATGGTCAAGAGGTGGACTTTCAATGAAAAAAATTTCTGCTCGAGTAAAGCCTAGCGCAGTCAATTTATGTTCTACTAACGACGGTTTGAACGGATAATGCTGTAAGTAGATTTTTTTAAACGATAATATAAAAAAAATGTTTAAATTTGGAATTTGAGTTTGGATATTTTACCGTAACGAGCAATATTCAGTTCAAATTGGAATCTCGAATATCTTCTGTGCTTATTTAATAAAAAACCGTTCAAATTATCTTTTTTACACTAAGATGATGGCGCCATAAGTAACCGTATTTGAAACAATAGATTGTAACCTTTATGTTTGTATGTAATATTTCTGTTAGTTTAACGCCATAAGTAATATTCGTTATTTCTAAACATTTAACAACCAAATCAGTAGTATTTGTTAATTAAAAAATTCTTAGATTAGACTTCAGGTCTAAGTTTTTTGAGAACAACTTACATGAATATTAAAAAGGGGTCTATATATTTTATTTTTAAAATTATTTATTATATTTATTACCTGGGAGAACTTTTACTGTCTTATTTGAGAAATGTGGACTGTCTTGTTTTTATTAATATCAAAAATAAATCGTTTTATGATTTGTTTTGTTAGATATAAGTGAAATGAACAAAAACGCAATAAATGTAATACGCATAGTTTCCATTAACTTCTTTTCTTTATAAAGCGTGCATCTAGCTAAGAGGCTACTGGTGAACAATTGACGGAGTCAACTATTGAAGCGCTGGAGATCAGAGATGGGTTGGAATACTCTACGAGCATTCAAATGCTTTCGTACAAATAAAAATGTATGTGTATATAGCGAATACAAATCCGGCCGTTTTTGTTCGTTTGTTGGTTTGAAAAAAATGCATGTTTCGTTTCCCATTGTTGTCGATTTCTTTAACTATTTTAATCAATGTGTTACGGGTATAATCTCGATAAGTTACCCAAATAATTTCTAGGTAAATATGCGTTGAGCCTACTATTAAGTTAATATTTATTATTGGTATTACTTATTTGAAAAAATAAAACTTAATGTCACATGTAAAGTACATTCTAAGCTATCTAAGTTAAAGTTTGCTTAACATCGAGGCAAAAGCAAACCGGAATACGGTCAGGGACGATGGTATTTTCGTCTTTACGTGTGCGATGGAATTATGCATGAGGCCCGCTACCTGACCGGACCAATTGTAGGATAAATGTGACCTTCGCCAGTTGCCTACCGTGCCATGTTTACTGCTGAAATAAGGGGGCCTATACTTTAAACAAAATGTTATAAAAATTAACTAACCATCGTTGATCTCAATAATCACAACAAAGAAGTTTTTCCACTCTATAACTATACGAGATCTGAGACAACTGTCTCTGGTAATCTTGACTAGATCGTCTGTGGATTTTGTTGTGGACCTCTCAACGCTGAGTCGTTTTGTATATGGCCTTTTGGGACCATGGACCATTTCTACGGGAAATATGCTTAAAAAGGATTAATCGATAGTCTACATATTTTTATGGTAGTACAATTTATAATGTAACATCGCTCTGACAATTGGAGATAATAAAGTTGTTAAATTTCAATTGAATTATGAAGGTTTTTCATCCAAATTAGGTGGTGAAAAGTCGGTTCATAGAATTGTACTTATCTTTTTACATCTTGCTTGCTTATTTTATCATTATTCGATCGAAGTATTTTAATTTCTTTTTTGTATACAATAATTCACGAAAGAATAAAATCAATGTGTACGCAGCTTTAGGCGGGGATGACTTTTATTTAGTAGCTTTCGTGATCGAACATTTTTTTCCTCTATCTTTCATCCCTTTTTTGTTTTGTCTGCGCTAATGTTTGGATAAGCATCTTTAGATAGAAAAACTTTTTGAGGTCAATACTGTTTAGAAGATAATATTATATAAGTATATATAGATGGTGGCAAACGAGTACGCGGTTCATGCGTTGCCTACCTATAATATCCTCTTCAACCCCTCCAACCCCCGTCCCCGGAATTGATGGGAAGGGGAAGAGGACTGATATGGCGTCTCTGGTACCTCACTCATCAGCAACAAGTTCAGGTTGAAGACTGGTGGGAGGTGGCGCGGGATCGAGAAAAGTGGAAACTCTTACTGTCGGAGGCCACTTTGGGTCACTGCGACACTCTACTTAGTGTTTACACTCATCTCTTTAGGATATTTAATCATTTCCTATAAGATACCCTGAAGAGACAAACGCAGTGCGAACTACATTTTTAAATGTTTTTGATATAAGAATGAAGGATAATAGATTTTGTGTTTGTACGACATTTAAATTGAGGACTAATATTTCGGTCTCTAGTGTTGTAAAATCTCCTAAAGTTTTTCATAAAAGAGTTAAAGATGTCAAGTCTTTAAGACTATAGCATGATTGAGGAGAGATATTTCGGTATC